>JAEVFL010000090.1:0-24955 GCA_021018615.1 Phlebopus sp. FC_14
CGACCAGCTGATGAAGTCTGCGCTGTCGCATTCGGCCGTCGATGTCGATATCCTGTCTAGGGCAGTTGGTTCTGCTTCCGACAAGAGGAAGTCCGTCACCTATGCTCCGTCGGTCGATCGCTCCCCAGAACTTGGTTCTGGTCACACGATGAACGGTCAATACAATCGTGCTGGTGCTAAAAGCATGCCCGCCAGTCGTCGCACTTCAGCTAGCAGTCAGGACGAGGAGTTTGTGGAGCAGTTCAGGGGCATGGCCCTCTCTGGAGAGCGACCTGGTAGAGGCACTCCCAGTCCTGCAGCAGTCGCAAAATCCATCTTGTCTAGAGGCCGCTTAAGTGAGGACAACCACAGGCGCTCCAGTCAGCCGTACAATGTTGGTATGATGCTGGATGAACAGTTGGATCAAGAAATGCATAGTGAGTATCGGTTCGTAAATGTCATGGGGCGCTCCTCATCTGTTGAAGACGCGATGAGGAATTTGCCCACATCAGACGATGACAAGTTTGCATCGTACACAAATAAGGTGAGACGTCTCCCATCTCAAGTCGGGTTTTTATGTTGACTCAAGTGCTAGGTGACTACGTCGTCTGCTGCGCTGGATCTCGCGCATCGTTCGCAGTCCTCCCCCAGGACGTCCCTTTGCCTCTCGCAGCGAGAAGCCTCAGAGTGGCCTCAGTTTGTTGGCAATCCTCGCGCGCCAGAGGGCCTCAGCTCTCGTAATGAAGAGGCGTACCGTGACCAATCCGACGTTGAAATTGACGTCTTCACCGATAGATCTCGGCTCGAAACTCACTCCAGTGCGGTGTCTGGAACGTCTACTCCTCATGCTACTCAACACCCTAAGATGAGTCTCGGCGCTGGTCAGGCTCCGTTATCACGTCGCGGTTCACCATCCGCGCGCTTGATAGTCTAGCCGCCGTGGCACGTCTGTTCCTTGTCCTACGCCACTGTCAGTCGCTAATGGCGGGGCTTCCCATATGCTACAAGCTCCTGAACCCCTCTCACGCCTGATTCTCAAAGTCTAGGTGGTCGTTTGTCCGCTCAGGGTAGCCAGCATCTGGATGAGGGCAACAAGGTTTGACATTCACCATCCTTGTCACGCCTGCACATCTGGGCAATACGATAACGCAGGGTTGTCATTCGATGTGAGTCGCCCTAATACCCCTTGCGTCGTATGCCCTCAAACCTCCTAGTAGCAGTACGATGTCGAGCTCGGTGTACGGCATCAATGGCCAATTAGACAACGGTCGTTACAACACTTACGGGTTCGATGGCAATGGACGTGCTGCAAACGGCGTCAACGAACCATGTGGGCGACTGCTCTTTATCACCACAATGGTTCCCGCTACGTCTTGGCTGGGTCGAGGCAATGGTTCCGACAACAAGATGAACGGACTTCATGGCCCAAAACACAAGCGTGGGGGACCTGGATCGTAAGTGGCCGAAAAATAGACCATTGTGTTTATGAGTGACCATTTTGAGTTATAGTTAACCGTTTTGCCGGTACGCGCGTCTCGAGAATTGCAGGGTGATAATTCCTTCGCTCTGTAAAGATCAACACGGCTGTAGATACCTTCAGAAGAAGAAACTCGAAGAAGGCGTTCCTGAACATCGACGCACATGATATTCCGCGAAACATTCGGTATACTTGCGGAGTTGATGACAGGTTTGCCAGAACTCGTTCTTCATCTTGATCAATTTTTTTACGAATGCGACAAGATCCGTTCGGCAACTATCTTGCCAAAAATTGTTGGAATACTCCACCGACGAACAAGGAACGGGATCTGCGAGTCTGTTGCTCAGGATCTCGTCAATATATCACTCAACATGCACGGTACACGTGCTGTACAAAAAATGATTGAACTTCCTGTCAACGCGACGACAGGCAAGTCAAATTTCCGCACTCTCTCATCTTCCACACTTACGGGGAGGAATGAATCCAGACTGATCATAGATACAATGTTCAGATCCATTCTATTATCGTCGCACTCAGCCTTCATGTTGTAGTGCTTATCAAGGACCTCAACGGCAACCATGTCATTCAAAAGTGTCTCAACAAGCTTGCGCCTGAAGACAATCAGGTACGCTAAACAATTGGTGGGGAGGCCTGTCGCTGATATACCCCTGCAGTTCATTTACAACGCTGTCGCTGCCAATTGCGTTGAGGTCGCTACTCACCGCCATGGATGTTGTGTATTGCAACGTTGCATTGACCATGCTTCTGACCACCAACGAATCCAGCTTGTCAATGAAATCACGTACAACGCCCTCACTTTGGTTCAAGATCCCTACGGAAACTACGTGCGTACATAAAAACTCTTCGGTAGTTTGCTAACCTTCAGCGCTAACAGGTCGTACAATATATTCTTGATCTAAATGACAACCGCTTTAGTGATGCTGTCATCCATCAATTCACGGGCAACGTGTGCGCGCTCTCAGTCCAGAAATTTAGCTCCAATGTCATCGAGAAGGTACAATATCAGGCTGCGTCCACCTGTTCACACTAATAGTTCTTCAGTGCATTCGGGTAGCGGAACACAATACTAGAAAAATGCTCATCGAAGAATTGCTGAACCGTTCGCGCCTAGAGAAGCTGCTGCGCGATTCCTACGGTAACTATTGCGTGCAGGTGCGCCACCGATCTAAACTTCAGTTGCTGTTGTTAAATGATACTCACAGACTGCCCTGGACTATGCCGAACCCGGCCAACGTGCGCTTCTCGTTGAGGGTATTCGCCCGGTGCTACCGTTGATTCGTAACACCCCTTATGGCAAACGAATTCAGAACAAGCTGCAGCGTGAGCAAGTCGATGGTTTCGGGGGTGGATACCATGGTCCGCAGGCTATGGTAAACATGAACTTGGGTAGCCAAGCCATTGGTCTTGTCCCTGGTCATGGTCACCCTTCTGCTCCCGCACGGCACCTCCCTCAAAACGTGCACCCAAGCAATTCCATGGCAGACCTTTACAGTTCTCAGGCTGGTCTTTACGGACTGCAGGGGCAGGGATCTTATGGCCACACTCACATTGGTCCCCAATTGCACGGTCTTCAGGCGCGTTCCATCGATGGATATGTTTTGCAGAGCAACTCTCCTCACAATGCCAGTTTGACAACCCCGCACACACACGCTGGTGGCTACTCTGGCGTGTCTGCTTACGCTAACGTGAGCCCTTTTGGCAACGTCGGTCTTGCTGGGTCCTTAAATGATCCCTACCAGAGCTACGCATATGGCATGTGAAGTCCATGTCACCTCGCGCTGCTCCCCGCTGCTCTCATTTCCAACTTGCTTGCCGTTCTTTTAATGCCCTATTTCTATGTATATTCTATGTCCTTGCGTTCGGCTACCGATACCTTCACATGGAGCCTGGCTCGATCTCGTTTTCCTGGAGATTTCACAACGATGGGCATCGGTCCGGCTTCGACCATACCACTGCACTTGTACTTTGGTTCGGCATACTCAATCCTCCATTGCTATTACTCGCTTTCTGAACATTTTTATCCGCCGCATTTGTATAGCCTTAATCTTCCCTTCATCTAAAGCAATGTCTGTTTAATGGCTGACCAATCGCCGCACTACTTCTGTACTTATTGTGCAATCTATGCCGTCGTTGCTTTTTCGGGTTTCAGGTGTCGTGAAATGTTTGAGTATTCCAGATACTCATCAGCAGTGACGAAGTTTCATGCGCCTTTCAAGTCCTGAGACAAATTGTTATTTGCGACGCCATACAACTCTCGGTACTTCATGCGCAGGAATGAAATGTGATGCAAGCTAGGGAAAGCAGAGATATAGACGATTTCACCGGTTCTGACAAGCTTGAGTGAGAGACGGCAAATGTAAGACTGGCTGGAGCATACCTTAACGAACCCAATGGCAGCGGACTTTTCACGGAAGCATTGACGGCAAAGGTCAAGACCGTACTTGCGGATGAGACCTGCCTGGTGCGCGCAGAGGCGGCTGCACGAGGAACGTCACGACCGTTAACGGGAGCGCAGTGATGGTCGGTGCTTACCACTGGCGACTACCCTTGCCGAACTTTCTAGGACGAGAGAACCAGACAGCGTCGTGGGTCATTTTGTGGTTTCTTGAGGCTGAAGAAGTAGTAAAGGAGTACTTAGCAAATCTTGGTTGGACTGTGGAGATTGTATGATACCTTGCCGGCGTTGAAGCTTTCGTTGAGCAGTTGCACCGTCACAAAGATGGATTACTACATTTGGAAAACTGTACAGTGGCTGAAATAAAGTTTCCCTTATAGAAAGAGTATTGTCGGGATTTGCCGACATGTGCTCCATATTTTGTGTCAATGCGCCGAAAAAAAAAAGAAGAGAAAAGGCTAGCTGACAGCTACAGAGCACGGTAGATTAGTGTTGCTCATATCCTCGATGCCGAACAGGTCAGAAAAAAAAGGGCAACTGCAGTTTGATTGTCTCCGACGAGCGAACAAGTATAAGATGGCCCCTTCAAGCTAGGGTCAAAAAATACTAGCCCACCGCGAGGGTCGAACTCGCAGCCTTCAGATATTCTTATCTGACATTCCGCCATCTAGATTTAAGAGTCTGACGCTCTATTCGATTGAGCTACAGTGTCGTTCACTCAAAATAGGCAACTCTACTATAGACAACAACAAAATTGTAATTACACCTCCAATATTGCATCTTTTTACATTTCAACTACATAGATGTACTCTAATGCAGCAGGGGGTGGGGGCTATCAGAATAAATTTTCAAAAATCGGCCATCCTGGCTCGAAGTCGACCCAGAAAGTGAACTTGAGGCGGAGTTTGTCGGAGTTTCCATATTTGTCGATCGGAGTTACTCGTTTTGGAAATCGGCATGACGGCGCGAGCTCCGACTCCGCGTTCAATTGACCAGCACACCAACGCTCATCATCACCGCTGGACCACAGCGGCGGTGAGACTTGTACTTTTTGACGGCGTATTCTACTTGACGTGTATTGAGTCCTTTCCTGTAAAAATGTCAGCTTGATTAGTGAAAAAAGTTGAATTACATACCTGTAAGCATCCATATAGCGCCAACTTTTACGAAAAAAAGCACGGATGGTCTTGACTGGGCAGGCATCCAGGATTTCTGGCACGAGGCGCCTTGCAGTGAGAAATGTGCCGTCAGCAACAATGCGGAAGCCTGCGGTGATGTTGCGGTGATCAGACTCATCAGCGTAACGCTAACACTGCACCAGAAACTCACGCGCTTTCACCCACCCCCAGTACATCTCGATGGGATTGAGTTCGCAATGGAACTTTGGCAAGAACCAGCACTTGTGGCCCGCTTCCTCGATGATCATCTGAATGAGTGGTTTTTCGTCCTTAAAATCCTGCTGGTGTGACAGCATTTTCCGCATACAGCAGTCTTTCCTGGTGGACTCCTGGACAATGTCAGTGTGGGTCTCGAGAGGTTCGTCGCCCCCTTCTGCCGCTGCCTGTGCCTCACGATGCAATTTCTCTTGCGCTTCTCGTGAGAGCTTGCAGAATTGACACTCCCCTACCACCTTGCCTCCATTCGCTGCACGCAGCACCGGAATGAGGCCACGCTCCTCCAAAATGCGTGACATACCCTTCGCTTGGCCACGAAACTCGTAATCAGGGTGTCCGTGTGGGAGGTCTTTTGGAAAGACCATCGTCTGGGGCCTTCCACGGAGCGACGGGTCAGGATTATCCATTGGTATGTACGTGTCGTGCATCAAGCGCTGTTTTCCGCCGGGCCTAACGTTCATTTCTTTTGCATTCAATGCATCCTTGGCGAAAGCACCGTGTGCCGACGATTGATCGAAGACAAACTCGGCAACAGCGTTAGGATACATATACTCAAAGATCGGTATCGAGCGCTTGACCTTTACGACCATGATGAGCAATGATCTTCATGCGAAAAGCGGCGTACCTGTTCAACAAGCTTATCATTCGTCCAGAAGCCGTCGTGGTTCTTTCCGGAGTAGATGATCTCTCGTGCATTGGTGCACTTGAGCTGTTGATCTTTGTGTAAGTTAACGTGCTCTTGCAGTTGTGCTTCTGACAATGCGAGACGCCCAGTCTGCTCGACGATGAAGTCCGACACATGGATTGCCCGTCCTTGACCTTTCTTCCGCAGTGGCATCTTGCCATCACGGACATATACACGACGACGCAAGTCATTGGCACGAATAATCATTTCGTCGTGCATCAATGGTACGTGAAGCCTTTCACCAGGGGATAAATTAGGTTCGATTGGCTCAAGATCAGCATCTTCATAGGTACGACGCAGCCTGGTAGCAAATTAATGGGTTGCGTGGCGTTTTGGTGGAGGAAAGTGTTTACCTGTCGAACTGAGCAAACTTGCTCAAAAAATCATTGCGGTAGGCAACAACATCCTCTCGTTCATGTCCATCAACGTAGACTCCTTTTCTGACCTCCTTTAGCTCGTAACCAAGCTTTGCCAACCAGTGGCGTGCAGTCCCCTCCGATATCTTCTGTCCACCAGCATCAAGGCCCAATGATGGGATAATTACGTCGTTTACCTGCTTCATTAAAAGGAGTGGTGTGATCTGGCGCATGCTTGTAAGCATGAATCAGTTCGATGGAGATTGTCACTCACTTCACCATTTGCAAGCACCGTAAGGTATCGTTGCACGGCCTGTGCAATCCGCTCATTATTTAGGAGTGATGGGTGCGCGTGATGCTTTCCTTTACTAGCAGGTGGCAGCGTTCGAAAGCGGTCAATATATCTGTAGAGTGAGCGGATCTTTCGGGCCATATAGGGTCCCTTTCCAACAGATACTGCGACGGTATGGCTTGCTTTACACATGGGTGCCTTGATTCGAGGGTTTTGCTGATATTTTGCCCACAGTTCAATGAACTGTTTGACCGAGTTCAAGTAAAATAACGAGGTGAATGATTTGAACTTCTTGGTGTCGACAATAAGCTTCTTGATGGTTTCCATAGCCGACACTGACTCTACCGTGTCATCTTCATCATCCTCTGTCATGTCGAGAAATGATGTCGCAGTAGGTATTTCACCCTCGACATGTTGCGTGCCGTCCTCCGCTAATGATAGTGTCATGCCAGTAATCACTGGACTGGGAGACAGAGCGTTGGACATGAACAGTGGGGACTCATCTCCACTTGAAATTGGAGGAGTTGAACTGGAACGAGAAGGGGGTGTTGAGTCCTGATGGTCCGGGGCGATAGATGGCTGTACGCTTGGTTCGCGATCCTTGGTGGGCGCTGAGGGCTTCGGCATAAAGAATGACGTGATTTTCATGTTATTCCTTGCACCATGCTGTAGCTCCCTTTGTCGAAGGTAAGTTCGTGTTCGTCCAGTCCCGGTATAAGATGGCATTGCATATTTTGGCAGCTTTGCTGGCTTTGGACCCTATGGAGCACTCTAAGCCATAGCAAAGGGCATTCATGATATACCCATTACTCACCGAGCTCATGATATTTGCCCAAAATCTATGTGCGGATATAGCTGCCTGGCGAGCACAGTGTTCAATGTAATCCCCTGTTTCTTCGGCTTCAAACTGTGCAAGGGCTTCTTTTCTTTTCTCGCCAGTGCAGATAATGTCACTGTCTGACTCCTCTCCACTTTCATCAGAATCACCATCATCCACTGATCCCTCTTCAACCTCTAAGTTATCCAGGAGACTGAATGACATGTCATTGCTCGAGTTGGCCTCTGAGTCGGTTCCATCAGAGTCCACGGTATCAGAAGGTTCGTAGGTTGGATCAATGGTGACATCCAGGAGGTCCTCGATAAGACCACTATTGAAGAGCTTGACTCCAGAGGCATGTTGGCGCCTTGCCTGTCTCTGTCTTTTTGATGGATGGGCCATATCTGCTGGTCTAGCCTATGATATGTTTTTTTCCTCACAAAAGTGAACAATTACATAATCAGGGGTAATTTCCAAAATGCAGAATTACGCTAATTAGACCTATATTTCCTATCAAAATTTTCATCTGAGGACTTTGCGACCAAAGACAAGCCCGGCCGAGAGGTGCTGGGTCTTAGTGAAAGACACTGTAGGCGGGCGTCAAAGCGATGATTTTGAAACACGAGGATGATCATCCTGATGAGATCGGCGCTCGTTCGCGCAAATCATCAATTAAGTTATGAGTATTACATAATCGAGGTGGTGGCCAAGGCGGTCTTTGCCAAGTCCAATTGCAAACGGAACTCCCCACATTCTTTTATTCTCAAACTCCAGTTGGTCCCTTTCCCGTCCCCTCACTGCTCGACACTCTTTAGCACAGAGTCATGCGTCGAATTGCACGCATTTTGACTAGCTTTACTTTGGCGGGCATTCTGTTGTCTGGAGCCCAAGCTATCCAGAAAGTTACTAGGTCAGGAAGGTACTTGTACACCGCCGATGGAAACAGGTTTTACATCAAAGGTGTTGCATATCAGGAGCAGGGTAAGCATCCAGAATTCGTATACGCTCACTCTATAATTTGGGCTTTCAAATCAACAGGTCAGGTCATTGCTGACCCGAATAATCCTTTCCTTGAACCGTCAACTTTCATTGATCCTTTGGCGAATGGTACGGCTTGCCAACGTGACCTACCATATTTACAACAACTTGGCGTCAATACTATCCGTGCTTACAGCGTGGACTCTACTCAGAACCATGACACGTGCATGCAACTGTTCAGTAATGCCGGTATTTACACCATGTGAGTGCCATTCTCAATCAACACCTGTACAGCCTGACCAGTTCTGCAGTATTGATCTCTCCCTTCCCGTCAACGGGTCTATTGACCGTAATTCTCCCTCCTGGAGCACGAACCTTCTTGATCTGTACATCCAGACTATCAATGCGTTTTCCAAGTACGACAATGTCCTCGCCTACAACGTAGGGAACGAGGTCGTCATCGCACCGAATGGAACCGCCGCTGCCACCTTTGTTAAGGCTGCCGCCCGCGATACGAAGGCGTATATGTAAGCAATTTGTCGATATACCGTGACATTTCATGCAATTTTCGACAGCAACTCGATTAAATCGTCCGCTCTCGTAGGCTACGCTTCGATCGACGGTGACCCATCCTGGATTTACCCCCTCGCAAGCTATCTGTCGTGCGATACAACGGGTTCTGACTCTGGTGCCACTGCCATTGATCTCTACGGGTTAAACGACTAGTGCGTTATACTCTTTTCCTTCCCAGCCTAACATATTCAAGGACATTTAGTGAGTGGTGTGGTGACTCGTCCTTCCAAGCGTCCTACGCAGGAACGGAGGCTCTTTTTTCGAGCTATAACATACCTGCCTACTTCAGCGAGTTTGGCTGCATCACGGCGGGCACACCACGTCCATGGACCGAGGTTGGCGCTCTCTTGAGCTCACAAATGTCACCTGTCTGGTCAGGTGGTATTGCGTTCTCGTACTTCCCCGCCACGAGTGCCCAGGGTCAGTTTGGCATGGTTACGATTTCCTCTGATGGCGGCTCCGTCACTGTCAGCCAAGATTTCAGCAACCTCAAGTCACAATATGGTCAAGCGTCTCCTCCTAATTCACCCTCGCAGAGCGAGGCTGGATCCACAAGCTACCCGGCGTGCCCTCAGCAGAACTCTACTATGCTTGCCTCTACCACACTTCCACCGACTCCCAATCTCGCTGCATGCACGTGTCTGGAAAACAGCCTGAGCTGCCGGTTCACTCCTCAGACTTCCAACTATAGCACGATCTTGGGTGATTTGTTGAACTATGGTTGTAGCTTGGTTGGACAATCCGGGGGTAGTTGCAACGCGATTGCTAGTAACGGTACTAGTGGACAGTATGGTTTGGTATCTGGGTGTGATCCTAGTAGGTGGCATTTTCGCTACCATCGAATCATACTAATGAATCTACTGCAGCTGTCATGCTCTCGTATGTGATGAGTGAGTACTACCTGGCTTCAAACAACAACCCTCAATCGTGCAGCTTTGGTGGGAACGGTACCGTCAATACCAATGCGCCAAACAGCGTAAACGCAGCTAATTCAGCGGCCTCGTCTTGTATGGCAAGTGCTACTGGCACTTCGGTCCCTACATTACCAGCTGGTGTGCCTAGCTCAAACGGAGGCAGCTCGGGATCAGGAAGCAAGCCCAACGGTGCATCTACTGTCCTCGCTGATGCCAGAACAATGTATGGTGTTGTTACCCTTGTCGTCGCTGGTGTCGTGAGTGGCTTGTGGACCCTAGCATCCAGTGTGTAGGTAGTAAGGACTGGGCCTCTTGGTGGACGTTTAGCATTTGGAACTGGACTCGTACATGGACTTGGAGATAGCATTTCAGATACATGAAGTATTCGGTAAATAATTGCGGTATAGTACTTTGCAGCTGTGGCAAAGGACAAGCGGAGATTGATTCTTCACGTTCGAGCTTGAGTTTTGATTAAAGCCTACGCTTGTTCACTCGCCATGTCTACTTCACCGAGCGCACTGGACTCTGACACGCTAATGAAGGACAAATGGGGCTCAGCTGACGACCAAAGTCTAGATAACATGGGTCCTGTGGTTAGTCTCGAGCTCCCAGACGAAGGACCTCTCGATGAGCTCCAGGAAAACACAAAAGCCCACGCCTCCAACGCCAGCGAAGATGCGTCTGGCAACAAAACCAACTCTGGTCACGAAAAACAAGTCAAGGTGCTTAGGTCTATCCTCTTGTTTTGTCAATTGGTTTCTGGTCCTGCGCGGTCCTATTTCCCTCTCGATGCCACCTTCTGGCGCCATTCACTGTCACCTCTGTAACTGTCTTCGCCCGGAGTCTGGGACATCTCGATCTACTACCTCGAGGTTTCAGAGAGAATTCGGGCCCAACTCTTTGTCTTGACCGCCTACCTGGAACTGTACTTTGGGCGTTTGTTATTGCGGCTCCTCGTGTCTGGCTTTGTTCTTGTTGTCACTTCAGTATGTTGCCTGGCCTGGTATTGAATTCTTTGCGCTACCCAGCCGAACAAAGTCTACGTCGGTGGCCTTCCTGAACACACTCGTCAAGAGGACCTCCGAAATTGCTTTGGAAAACTGGGCAATATCATCAACATTGAACTCAAGTGAGTAAAAGTAAATCAACAGGGCGTTTCATTGACTCTTTGTCGTCCTTCTAGAGTCGGGTATGGCTTCGTGGTAGGCCGCCTTCCTCATGATTTGTTTGCAAATTTTCACAAAAGTGGGCAGGAATTCGATAACCGCGATGCCGCTGAGGAAAGTGTCGCAAAATATCACGAAGGGTACTTTATGGGGAATAAAATACGTGTCGAGCTTTCGCACAATCGTGGGCGCGCTGGTAAACGATTTGACGACCCTGGCGCGTGTTTCAAGTGTGGCGAAAATGGACATTGGGCGAGGCAGGTATTCTAGTGCTCTATGTTTACGGTTTCATTGAGGAAGTATGACAGAGATTGTCCACGTCACAATCCTCAATCGTAAGTCTACGATTTCGTTGACTCAGACAGTTCCTTAATCAGCCATCTATTCCGTTTGGAGGCGTGTACAACCGTACGATCCTCCTCTCATAGATCGCATGCACCCACCTCGGGACTACCTCCCACCTCCGAGGGACGTGATTAATCACCGAGACGATCCAGGAAGGTATCCAGCAGGAGGAGGCCGTTATTACGACGACCCTTCGCTTCCTCCTCCTGGAAGAGACTATCGGCGGCCTCTGACTCCCCCGAGAGATTATCGCGACCATACCATGGATCCACCTGCACGTTCGTCACGCGACTATGACGACTATCGTACGCGAGGACCACCATCCATCCCCTCTCGCTACGACCGGCCAACCGACAGGGACTATTCTGGCTCTTCTAGAGGTTACCCACCCCTCATTCCTCGTGACTCCTATGATCGTCATGACAGGCGACCCCCGGTTGATGACCGTTATCCCGCACACGCGTCACACGGTGGACGTCCTCGAACGCCCCCTGGTCCTCCTCCGCTTCGTCGGGACCATTATGACCGGCCTCCTCGGTACGTCGACGATTTTCCACTACAACCATTGCATATTCACTACTGGCTCAAGCGACTATGGTCGATCGGACGGGCGTGGACGTCCTCTCACACCTCCCCGCCCTGCTGACTACTACCCTCGTAGCAGCACTCCAGATGGGACAAGATATCGGTAAGCTAGCTTGATGATCATGGCAGTGCTCCAGTGACACATCGTTACAAGGCGCCGCTCTCTCAGTCCGCCGCCGCGCTCCTACGATTCAGGCGGGTACTCAGGCCACTCTGGTAACGGCTATCATGGTGACAAGTACTCTGGTCAGTCCAGGGATGGTGGGCGCGCTACTCGAGATTACCATTCCCGCAATGCCCGGGGTCTAGAAGGTAGTGGCTACAGGCGGCTGTAACCTTCCTCGAAGTCATGCCGCGCTCAAAAAGATCCCCCACGGAATGGGCTGTCCCTTCTAATGATGTTCTCCGATCTTTATCCTGCTTGTCTGTTCTATTGTCTATCTGTCCATATCCCAGCTATATATGCTCGTCGATCTGTGATGTGTACCATTTTCGCCCGTTCACTGAGTTCACTTATTCGCAGTTACCCCGTCAACGAAAATGGCTTTTGTGGGACCTCAAATCAGATGTCCGCCGTGCGACATGTCAAGTGCGTAAATGGTATTGCGTATGTTATGTATGCTACAACTGCAGTTGCGATTACTTATGCTAGTCTACCACCGTTACTCTTGAAAACGTCCCAACGGTCGATGGAGATGTCTTCGATACCCGATGTAGGTTACTTAGATGCCATCATATCAAACTCGCGGAAGATCACAGAGTCCAGATCTTCACGGTGGAATCACGACCTCCCGAGGCCAGGTAACGATCCATATATCGCAGCCGCTCAACCGGCCGTGTATGACCATTCGTCAAGAGTGTCGAGTGCTGCATAGTAGTGCGGTTGTATATCTGACAAAGGTCAAAGTCAATACCGCCGTTTGATGAAGAGCGTGCTGCTCACCTTCACACCATTCTCGCCTGTTGCTGCAACAACTTTGCGGGTATCAAACTGCAGCGCGGTAACCCCATGGTCATATTTCAGAGTTTCGTACACACCACCCGACCGAACGTCCCATATCTGGCACGGTTGGATCAGACGTTCGTTTCAGAAAAGAACGAGGTGGGAAGTTACCTGGATAGACTTATCAAGGCTACCGCTGGCAATGTGGATCTCGTCGAAATGAAGACAGGTGATAGGTCCGGTGTGTCCGATCAGTGTGCGGTGAGCCTGACCAGTCCGCACTATTCCGAGTCAGTGACTAAGAACATGCAAAGAACCAACAAAGACGCCTCACTGTCCCACATCCTGACCGCACCGTCTCCACTCCCACTGACAAGTCCATACCCCCAAAACTGCACACCACCAACAAAGTCTTGATACATGTCCCAGCTGCCGTCTGCATAGGGTGGCGTCGGCACGGCAAAATTTTCAGCTGCAGCTGCTACGCCCGAGAACAAGCGGCTGGACAATTGGCCAGTCGGCGGGACAGTCTGCGAGTGCGAAATCGCCCAGAGGATGTCCATAGTCAGTACACACTGGCCAGTAGTTAGGTCCCACTGGCGTAGCGTCTTGTCCGAAGCACCTGTTACCTACGGGATGTTGTAGTGAGTCGGCGTAAGACGAAGAGACATGACTTACCAGGCACTCGTCTTCAAAATACAGTGCAGTTACTGCCTTGGTATGTCCATCGAATACTCGCACGCAAGGGCCTTCGAGGCTTGTGCCAGCTTCGCTCACGGTTCTGGACCTAGTGCCATTGGGCTGCTCAACAAGCTCTCCGTCATTGTATGAACTCCCGTCTTCTTCGACAACATCACTAAGACCGTCATTTTCCCAGTCGTCGACCAGGCGAAGATCCCATAGTCGAACGGACCCGTCTTCGCCGCCCGTGAGGCACATGTTATCTTCGACCTGTATACATTTGACGGCACCACGATGTCCTCGTAGCCGTCCAATCTCCGTCCCGGTCATGAGGTCCCAGACACGGGGCTGTAATTCATCTTGAGAGGAACTGACCAGCGTTCCATATGGTTCCGAGAAATCTAATGCGGTTATGGGCGATGAATGTCTTTCGAGTGTCTTGGTGAGTGTATGAGTACATGTTATTGCCACAAAGGAGATACGGTACCATGAATGCAATTGCAGGAGGAAGTTCATCATGTTCCGAGGGTAAAAAGACAGGTCCTAAAATGGTGGTCATGTTAGAACGTAGCTAACAGGTCGACAAAATAGAATGCCTTTTCGTCGCCGTGAAGGAGCCGCATGCGGTGTTTGCGAGGATGCTGCTTTATTAAGCTTGGATGTCTGTTCTTCGAATTCGAGGCGTTCTTGAACGCCTTCCACTGTTTCCCAGTAAGATCCATTGTTAGAGACATCGCAAACTTGCACTTACATTCGTCATCCAATTCCAATTCGTCCTCTTGTATTTTCAAAAGATCCCGCTCCAGCTGCTCTCGCATCAAGTCTAAGGCTCTAATTTTATTTTCTACCTCCGATATTTCGCTCTTGATCAGACTCTGTTCGATGCACGCGACATCAGGGGGAAGCATATCATTTGGCGGCATAGACTTACCCGACGAACGGATAAGTTCTCCTTATCCCGAGCAATCTCCTGTGCTTGTCTAGAAAGCTCATCTTTGCCAAGAATCTTGGTGGTGCTAAGGCTCTCTCGTGCCCTTCTCTTACCTTTCCGTCTTTGGGGGCCGACAACAACGACATCCTCCTCACTCACAACACTCTGACCTTCCTCCTCGTCCTCCAACATGCCCCTGGCATGTAAACCCAGCTTCTTGAGCCCAAGCCTGGGCGCGTCCACGTTCCGCATTATGCGTCTCCTGTCGCGGTTCTTCTCCGAGCTTGGAATTGTTGCATTAAAACCTCGAAGAAGGCTGACATTCGAGGCAACACCTTCAGGTTCTGGAACGTCAGCGTCGAGGAGTTCCTCTGTGGCTTCCGCTATTTGGAGGTCGCGTGAGGTGATGCGGCGGTTCCTGAATGTTAGTCGCATTGGCGCGCGTCCGAGGGTAGCAAAATCCATTCTTGAGGGAGCGTTTGTTGCACCATTGATAGAAGCTTGTGATCTGGACGACACAGTCGCGGCGGCATTCATCATCCTTGGAGTCAAGATGACGGGTGCAACTAAAGGACAAAATTTATCCGCGTGCAGGAAGGAAAACGGTTCGCCTTACGGTCTGAAAGAATTTTTGTGGAGTCTGCCTTCTTGTGAGAAAAGGGAGCGAACAGGGCTTTAGATACAAGCTCCATCTTGCTGCGTCCAGACGAGGTGCCGGTGGTGGGCTCGGTGACGAGGGGATGCAGAGCTGCCCGGACGTCGTCTGACCGTTCGCCAAAAGCCTTTCTTTTATCCTTGGAAGCCATAGCGTTGCATCCCGGCAAGAGAACAGAAGTAGAACGGGCTGCTGTGTGTCGAGGACGAGTAAAAGTTAGCTGGGATATTGGCTCAGGACCCTTCCGGTTCAAAGCTGTGTGCAAAATAGGAAATTTATTCACACGGATACTCTAGTGTTCCTAGTAGTACTACAGTGTGTAGTACTACTACTAGTACTACTACTACTACCTTGGACAAGCACAAACGGGTAGACCAGGACAGACGGTGGGATTAAATCCGCTTCAATTAAATATTCGAAACCGTACGAAGTAACATGCAAGAACCAGCCAGTCATGAATTAGTGACACGATTAATACGTGCATTTTTGCGCATGCTTGTGCTTCCCTTAAAAATACACGAGTGTCCTGAATCCTAAAGAAGCAAAGTAGAGCATGTCATGCCCTCCTTGACCATCGAAAATCGAGGATGACGTCGAAACCAAGAGATCGCATGTCGACTTGCCAAGGCGAGAGCGAGGACTGTACGGGGAGTGTAGGGACGTGTGACGCTCAGTCTCCACATGCGGAGCCGGGCTTGATGGGCAAGCGTCTGATGGCCCCAAAGACGCTGCTGGACGACGTCGGCAACGGTTCGTCTTTTGGATATCGTTTACTGAAAAGCGAGCGCAGAATCGATAACGTTTCCTTTCCGACACCTGAATCTGGTTGTGCAACAGGTCCACGGTCTTGCTGTTCATCGAGTGTCGACGGTGTCGGTGTCCCCAAATCCACCTCAACCACCGTACCATTCGTCTTCGCACCCACGTCCACTTCAGCGTCTCTTTCAAAACGCGCCTTCCACTGCCTCTCCATTTCAGCAACCGCTCTCTCTACGCTGTCTCTCTCCCATCTTTGAACATCATAAGGTTCAAAGACGCCTGACGCAAAGTCACACCAGCACCTGTCTGCAACGCGTATGATGGGTGGTCTAAACTCGTGAAGATCGAGCCCTGGTGATATTGTTGCATTGAGTGCTTTCGTAGAACGTCGTGATATCATCTGCCCAAGGAACGGAAAGCGGTGCATCCAAGGGGAATGACTGCCAGTAGCATGAGCTAAGAATAATGCACCAAGAAGTATGACGCAGTAAAAACTGAGGGAGAAATTAGTTCAAGCGAAACCATCATTCGCAATGGACGCACCAAGGTCTTCCGTGCAATGCTAACGTAAACAAGAAAAGGACTAGGAAATACGGAGGGGCAGTAGGAAGGGGTAGAAGTAGCAATGGCAGAAACCACCGAGTGCACCTGGAATTCCGCGCACAGAACAGTCAGTTCCAGCTTCAGAAGTTCTGTCTGTAAAGCCTACCACATATGTTTGTTTGTTCTTTTTTTTTTTTTTTGTTCAAGAATAATGAGGTCGTAATGGCCGTACCTCGTCTGTTAGGTGCGTGTGACCTGCCCTTATTTATTGATCACGTGATGGGTGGCTGATGGGTGGATCGCGGTGGGTGGCTCGAGGTTGTTCTCCATCTTTCTGCGATCTTCGAAGGGCCGCTATAAATCCTGACCGTCTTCAACTTCACGCAACACACGCGACGCGATGACAACACATCCAGAAATTTTGTGGGCCCAACGCAGCAGCGAATCTGCAGAAGAAAAGGTAACACGCACACATCAGCCCCCTTTTGACTTGGCTCTGACCAACGCTGTTCTTCCACCGTCCGCGTCCGCGATGGTCCTTCAGAATGTCGTGTTTTTGACTGTCAATCTCCCTGATATCATCGAGTCAACCCTGCAATACGATCTGAAGCCATCGAGCTTGGTCGTAAATGCAACCGCTGGCACGTATGTCTGCCGTTTACCCCATGCCTCAAGCTTTTCCTCATTCCGCTGTACAGCGGCGAACAAAAAAATTACGAGTTCTCATTGAACTTTTTCGCTGATGTCGTCCCAGAGGTACCACATATTCTCGACGCGTCTCATCCATACAGCTAACGATTCCTCAGCAAAGCATCAAGCGTCTCACATCCCGTTCGCTAATAGCAGTGCTACGCAAGAAAGAGCTCAAGTCAGAGTATTGGCCACGACTCACAAAGGAGAAAGTGAAGACACCATACATCAAAACGGATTTCAGCAAGTGGGTCGACGAGGACGAGCAAGATGGAAACCCGTCCGTTGATGACGATATGGTGGGTGGTATCCCAGGCATGGATGATGGTTTCGGTGGCATGGATTTCAGCAAGGTAACCCCCGTCCTTCAACTCCTTACCCCCGATGACTGCTCACTAATACGATTCGTAGATGATGTCACAGATGGGAAGCTCTGGTGGCCCCAGTGACCTTGGTGCCAGTGCAGCTGAAGAGGACGATGCAGACTCTGACTCTGATGGCGACGGCCCACCTCCTCTGGAGGACGCTGAGCCGGCTGCATAGAAGTAGACCTTGCTTGCACCTCCATCGAAGCTTGCTGAAAAACATGTCTTGTAAAGTATCAGGTTGAACTCATGGCACCACATCGTATTGTTCTGAATGTTTTATCAACACACCAAATGATCTGGACCAAGTACAAGGTTTGGTTTTGACAACAATCCAAGTCACAGAGCGGGACCTATCCTGTTCCCAGCACTCGACTCGACCAAAGTCCGGATCGTGGCCTACGCTGCCCAGTTCAATCGTGGTAAAAGTTGGCATCTCAATACTGCTCCCTCTGTGATTCTCGTTGCGACGGTTACTCCTTGTCGGCTGTCTCGCGTTCAATCTAGAGTCATCAGTCCAGCGCATAAACAGCAAGTCAGACAACTGAACCTACATCGCGAGCATAGAATTCACGTATACTGAGCAGATGTACAGTGTTGAGCATTTGGAACCTCATCTCTTGGTATTCTAAACTCACTTTGGCTCATCACCATGATAGGGGTCATTATTTGGGGAAGAGACCCTAGAGTCGTCCACTGTCGCATTCGATTCGATAACGTATCAAAAGACCAACTAGGCACATACGATCATCCATGCACAAAATGTGACCGTGCTGTAGGTTAGCATGATCGTTCAATAATTTTTTCGTTCCTCAACGAGAGGCTTACAATGTAAGAACTCCCGTGTTGACAGTGACGGTAATGATTCGCTGGATATGATTTTGCCTCCTTGAAAACCCAGTTATTTTTTGGCTCCCGTGAAGCCATTTGGGCGGATAGAAGTGGATGTGGATCCACGCACCTCTTGACACCGGAACGACCAGGCCGGAGGTAGAAATACACAGATCCCGTTATGAGTGCATCACACAAGGATCCCGTGCCAGCGAACTGGAAGATCGCAGAGCCACGCCGTGAGTTTTCCATGCCTGAAGTTTCTGATGGGGAGGTGAAACGAACCGCGACACGCAATGGTCCATCTTGGCTGCAAAAATCGACAGACCGTTTAGAGTACGGAAAGTCGCCATTAGAATGCTGGAGAGTCGGATGCTCACATGGGAACACCAAACGCAGCCACTATGCACATATATACGAACGACTGTCAGCACCATTCGAGAGCTTGCACGAGTTGGCACGCCGTGGACGTACTCAAGCCAGAAACTTGGCCCACACATCACTTGTCATGAATGTGGTCAACAACACGAGCAACATATCCACACACCAAGCTGGGCAGTGCTCAAGAGAAGCTAGCTCCCCGTTGCATCAATTCAATGGTCCACCTCGCGTGGAGTGAAGTGCAGAAACTCACCACCGCACTGATGAGGATTATATTCTTGTCACTCACTGTTAGCGACATTCAATTTCACTGTACTTGGGAATGCGTAAGAAGGGTGGTCTGACTTATCCATAATCGATGACTGTAAAAGCTAGGAGCTAATGAGCGTTGCATAGAACTCGCTCGTAGAGACAAGATCACTCACCATTGAATGACGAATGGAATGACGAACTAGATAGACGATCAGCCAGCATTTCGTAGTCAGGCGAATAAGGACCAAGCACCGCACCATCGCTGCGATATTGACCTGGATTGAACCCTTCAGCATGGTGCTCGATCAGTGTCATGCGAACGACGGCGTCACTCACCATAACTTGCCTTGAGGATGGACGGACAATGAACGTAGATGAGATTATAGCGCAAACAGGAAACGTTGGTAGAATTACCAGGGCATGTGCGTAAGATCAACTGAGACACCACCACGAATCCCCGTAAAGGACCACCATTGCGTCTGGACCAGGCAGTAAACTTGGAGGGTGTTCGCCGCCTTCTTTAGCAAAGATCGTCAGACCATGGACGGAATTTGCTAGCATTGGCATGGCCGCCATTTCGTTTTCTCACCACACTATAGCGATCTAGCAAAACACGACGTCGGTTGCAAGAATGCGTAAGGGCTCAAAGAGCTAGGTCGAATGAGAATGTGACAGCGTACCAGATACTTCTGAAACACCTTGTCATTTGGATACGCAGAAAAGTAGAAATAATGTTGGCACAGAGAAATGCCGTACATGCTAACACGGAGACACAGTATCAGCCAAATCTATCCATCAATGTTGTATTGGGACGTTACAATTGATTCCTGCTCGGTGCAAACTGGCCGTAAGTCACCGTCATAAGATGGAATCGCAATGGGTGTCGCCACTTACCCACAAAGGACGATATATACACTTCTTTGAGTGCGTTTGCATCCATGTTGGCAGGGGGGACGGTGAGTGGGTTCCAGTAAAACTCTCTGTCACGAAGCATCTCTCACCCTTACTAGTGAATCCGACGGTCCATCATCGCGTCACCGTGAACCGGTGGGTGTTAGTACCTAATTGCCTGCATATGTGAGAATCAAAGAATGTGCAGCGCCCGTTCGCAGTCCCGGTTGCGTCCTTGCGAGCGACGCTTGGATCACCTATCTACTCCACTGCGTGTTAGAGAAAACAGAGGATGACGGAAAAAGTTCATGTCTTTTTTCGACCCTGACTGAGAAGGTCAACCTCTGACCCTTGATTGTCTTCGAGTGGAAAACCTATTAGTTCAAGGCACTTGTAAACTGTCAACTCGCGACTGCGCACATCACACTGCATTGACAACTCATACATCAGTCGTGAGGAATGATAAACTTACTCACAACCGACATGAGGTACAGCTTGATGGACTTCGAGGCCTTACTCGTGACTCCCGGAGGCGTCGGGGGTACATGTCTTACACCGCTGGGAGTATAACGGTAAAGAAAGGAGTATCTCAGTTTCGGGAAAATGAGCAACAAAACTTATGCAAAGTCTCTAAATGCAGTATTAGTCCGACGGTAAAGGGGTATTAAACACAACCGGAATCATGCTGCCACACAGAACAAAGTTCGACATAACCCTTTATGGTCTCGGCCGAGGTGTGAACTTCAATAGACATCCGTCTTTGGGGAAGAGCGTGGCAATGATCCTATCAATGATGCGCGATCATTAGCTTTGTCCATATCACCACCGTCGTAATCGTGTACTTACTGCACTTTGTCGCTCTCGGGGGTCAGATGGTGTTCCCAATTCATGAGGACACTCGCGGTCGCCAACACGAGCGCAATGTTCATTGTCGCATATTCAATGCCAATGCACTTATGTGGGCCACTGCCAAAGACGAGATAGTTCTTTGGGTTGGCGTTTGCCGAGCTGTTGGGGTCGAGCCATCGCTCAGGCAACAGCAAATCGTGGTCGGGGAACACTTCCGGGTCGTGTAAAGAGTTGTAGAACGAGGGTATCACCATGCTGTTGGCTGGGACCGTGTAGTCAGGAGAGATTTGGAATGCCTTGGTAGTCTTGTAAGGAACCTAGTATAACTGTCAAAAGATGTTCAAATGGAATGTCATGAAGTCATTTACCATAGTAACCGGGGGTTTGACACGCATGCTCTCCCTAACGAACGCCTTCAAATAGGGCATCTGCTCAAGCATTTCCAAAGTTATGGATTTGTCGACGTCATTACCTCGTACAAGGTATTGCTCCTCGCGGATCTTGGCCATGATTTCAGGGTGGTCAGCCAAGTGCTGGAAGCCGTAAATCAAGCCGCTGCTCATGGCATCCTGTGAAGCAAACAAGAACGAAAATACGACCTGGGCCATTTCGCGATCGCTAAAGTCCTTGCGACCCTTGTACGCCGGGTCCTGCATTTCCTTTACCCATTCGTCGAGCATGCATTCGGGTTCGGCACCCTCGGCAATGGCGACTTTTGCTTTCGCAGCAGCAAGTTCGAGCCATTTGAATGCGACCTTACGAGCTTGGATAGCCCTGTAGACCTTTGTCCCAGGAATTGCGAGGGGAAAGTTGACAAGCTCGAGGGCCTGAGTGATGTCCCAGTACTTTTGACTGATTTCCACGGCCCCATGTTCGGGTATATGATTGCCACAAAAGACGCGAAGAGAGGTGTGCATGTTGAGATTACGTGCCGTCATCATGATTGATTTGGGAGAAGGATCCTTGGCAGCATCTGCGAGCCATTCCGCAAAGTGCTTGCGGGAAATCGCGTCTTGTATCCCGATATAAATGCTGCGTTACGTGAACAGTTGAGCCACGCTGGGCGATCGTTGAGATAGCTTGGAATACCTGAGAGCTTTGCGCGTGAATAAGGTATTCAAAACTTTGCGGTATTCAACGTGAGATTTGCCGGTGAGGAAGACCCTAGGAATAGAGTGAGCAACGCAACGATTAAGGGGGAAAAGCACAGACCAGTTGTCGGGAGTAAGAATTTGTTTTGCAGAGTGGACGAGGCAAGGCTCGGCATGGTTTGGAGAGTTTAAAATTTTACGGGAATACTCGTTTGACGAGGCCATGACAATGAAGCTGGTACGGTGACAATGCAAAAATGGGTGAACGGGAGGTTTGTGAGGGTTGATTGACTTACATATTGAAGACACTAATGGCGCTGAGTGAGCCTGAGTTCCACTGCGCCATGTAACCCTCCATGGTGGGCTTCATGGAGTCGGCGAATTTTCCGATGATAGGAATTGTCCATGACGCGCCAGGAAGGTGTTTCTTCTTGTACCTGTACACGGACTGTTCGAGGACGAGCAGGGCACCGACGAGTGCAGCCGTTGTGTAGAGCCAGGTGGCCGACTTTGATGATGCGGAGGAGAGGAAGGAGGGGATGGGGATGTCGACGAGGGGGATGGAAGTCGACGAGGGCATCGCAGCAGACGACGAATAATAGCGAAGGAACGAGGCCATCGCTGCTGAGAAAGAAGGAGAATTAAGCCTGACATGAGGAAATATTCAACCAAGCACTCCGATTGGTCAGAAAAAAATCAGTCGATGCCACAAAGGCTTAGTACCTATTAGTATTACCAACTATATTAGGATTGGGGTTAGGATTAGGATTGCATTAGGATCAACCTAGTAGTTGATTTAGGCCGCTCAACTAGTAGCTACCTCCACATTAAAAAAACTCTAGCGACGCCCGACCCTGCACTTGATCAGCTCTCGCGATTCAGTGTGAGACGCCAGAGACCATGTTCAGTACTTCTTGCTCAAGATGGCAAGTATGTGCGATACTACGATTGCCATCCGAACACGACGGCTAAATAGAGCTGGACTTGAGGTATCCCCGAAGCTCGTTACATTGGTCGGGAGTTCAAGTCGATGAATCTGCGCCCACTTATTGCAATCCACCCAGTTGTATATATACCAGTAGTACAAACCACGCTTTCGCTGCCAACAATGTCAGATTCCTCCCTTACATCCACAAAGCAGCGACGGCAACAGCCACTGTAGCACCAACAACGCCCCTTATACCCACTTTCACAGCACTCACACCCGCACCCGTCATTGTCTGCGACATCGACGTCAAGTTCACGGGGCAGGCGCATTGGCAGGCGTCATCGACATGTTCACCCCCGGTGCGACAAACGTGGGCCCACTCCCAGCCCCCGTGCTGTTCACGTTGGGTGCAAGGTATGGGACCCAGAGGCCAGGGTTCAGTGGGCCAGGGATCGTGCCCGTCAGGTTGAGCGCGGGCAGCGAGCTCGTCGTGAGATTGTTGTTTTGGTACATGGTAGCAGATGCAACGAAAGAAAAGACGTCTGCGTCCGTACGAGTTAAGAGCAGCTTCTGGAAAAGCTACAAGGAGACTCACTGGCAAGGGTCTTGTTGGTGTCCTGTCGGCCAAGGTTACCGAGATCCCAGTTGTTTTCGACCGTAGACAGGCTATAGAACGAGGGGTGAAAATGGTGTCTCGTCAAAACACCAACTGAGCTTACGCGGAGTAATGCGTGTAGAAGGTATCATCTGTCGTGTTCCAGAGGTTCTGCGGAACGGCGCCACCAAGCAAAACGGTGTATATCCTGTTGTTGACCGTGTAGGTTTCGTTTCTTCACGGACATATCACACAATGAGATCCACAAAATCCATAAAAGTCATCGCAAGGACACACTCATCAAAAGTTAACAAAATCAAAGTCTTGTTCGTGTTGAAGTTCGGGTCGTTCAACAGTGGCAACAACCAGAAAGTAAGCCATTCTGACACGTACGTCGTAGACGTGTCGTGCGCGTCACTGGGCTCTAATTTAACATTGACGATCACATCAAACCCATGACGACGTACTTCCGGAGGTTGGGAGTAATAAACGTCCACTGAGAGAGCGAGTTGTTGCCAATCTGGCAGAAAAGTACGCATCCGTCAGAAACACATGGATGAAAACAATATGGCACGCACATCGACAGCAAAGTCATTAAAGTTTCGGATGCGTGCAGCACGCGTCGTGTTCATCCCAACGGAATCGTAGACGACGAAGGGGTTGTGCTTGCGGACATAGTACGTGTAGTTATCCGGGTTGGTGAAATTGAAGCCAGCGTATCCATCCGTGGGCATGTTCTCCTGATAGGTTGACCAACTGATGCTCTTCTCTTCCAACAGGTCTACAATCGTTGAGATGTTGCTAGGGATGCTCACGAACTGGTCGCCCGCAAGTCCCCAAAAGTCACCTCCGATCGCAGCAAGGTAATTGGGCTGACTCGGGTGAGTGACACCATAGAAGCTAGAAAGGGTGATTCCTTTCGCGGACAGGTTCTGGAAGACAGGTGACGAAGCGGCGCTCGCGTAGTCGGTGTTTTCGATCCAGATTTGAATGAAGCGATCAAAAGTCTTGCCCGGCATGTTGGGCGTGTTAGAAATGGTACCGTTCGAGGCCCCGACATAGAAGGGGGACTCTGAGGTCGGTCTGCAGCGAAAAACCGTCAGTCTTCGCGTCCCAGAGATATATAGGCGAATAACGTACGCAGGGGCGGGCGCAGTGAAAGTTGGGGCAACTGCTGCCGAGGCAGTCCCCACAAGTGCACCCACAACGACGGCGGACTGGATGAACATGGTCTTTTTCGTGAATTGAACCTGAAGCACAAGATGCGAGCGACGCCATATCCTGAAAGTGCCTCGCGCTCTTATGTCTCCGCATCCTGGCAGCGCGTGGAAAATCGCGGAAGAAGAGGTGATGACTGGTACGTGTTGCAGTCAATCCTTTGCAAGCGCTACAAACGTGGAATGACCTGGACTAGTACCTGTGCACGTGACTTGCGGGACCACCTGAACGTGCAGACACGTTCGTGGACGGAGCAGTTTGGTTGAGTGGCTGCCATGAGCTACCACGATGCTCGCATAGCAGGCAGCCGCGTCACTGGGAACAACATATCAGCGACAAGGACCTGACCTGTGAACTCACATATTTATAACATCC
>JAEVFL010000091.1:0-24750 GCA_021018615.1 Phlebopus sp. FC_14
TTCGGTCGATTTTGTCTGGCATCCCCTGGAATATAAACTCCATCGAATTTCACAGCTGCTGCGGTTACGAGGCCAGCCTCATCACAAAAATTGCAGAAATGTGAGATTGCCTGATATGGGCGAGAGTGGATGTCACCACGTGACAGATATCAGACGCGTCATGACGCGTCATTACCGCATATCTCAGGACGCATAGAAGAGCATGGAGAAAACGCATCCGTTCGACAGCATAGCGTCGTATTGTTGCCGTGTAGATACTATCCGGATAATATAAGATAAATACGTGTCGTGATATAGCAGGAAAACGAAAATCACAAGGCCCCGTAACCCTCCTGAGCCAAAATGTCGTCGTCTAGCTCTTCTCCTTCGTCAGCGACAACGCGATCTTCATCACCATCTGAATCGCTCTCATCCGCGCTGTCGCTGTCCTCGTCCTCGCTCTCTAAGTCCCCTACAAGGTCATCCGAGTCTGAGTCTGAGTCCGAGTTGTCACCACCCCATTCACCATCCCAACTGTCTGCCGGTGGATCACGTCCCTCTCGCTGAAGGATTTCATCCCAGTCGTGCGTTGATTTGTGTCCAACACCTCCTCCTCGGAAGCGCATGAACATGTCCCTATCTACGAACCTGGGCAACATTAGGAGCATGAAAATAGAATAGTCAGATAAAACTTACATGTTAACGTAGTAATATCGCCAATCTTCATCCCAACCAGCCGTCTCTTTGTTCGTGCGTACGAATGAAGGTCCCAGAAGCTCCACAGTGCTGCCGAGTGCAAAGGTGGGAATAAGGTGGACACCACGCACGACAGAATCTGGATTGACGAAACCGAACGCATCGGAGAGGTTCTCCTGCTCAAAAAACTGAAGTCGGAGGAGTCGCTTTGCATCAAATCCCGAGTTAAAGCTCCCATCACGCTGGAACCACCGGATGAACAAAACATCCATGCGTGTTGGACGGGAATAAGCGGACGATGGATTCTCGCGGTACTCCACCATGACATGGAAAATCATGGCAACCCTGGCATACCAATAAGGGTGAGAACGCTCGTCCTCCTGGGAGAGAACCATGATGTCGGCACGAGTGCGAGGGCAGATGGAGTCTTGTTCGCGTCGAAGGTCGTAAGTTGTATAATTGATGCGCAGGTAGCTGTGCTCAAAGACTTTATTGTCGTAGAGTAGAACATTGTTGCGGTCGTCGTCGGAGAATGTGTACTCGTCTCCGTTGTATGCGAGACCTCTCAAGCGTGCTAAGAGGTGGTCTTTAAGACGAGGGATGAAATTCTAGACGGGAATATAGTGAGTCCAGTGGTACATTATGATGAGACAACTTCGATTACCGTAACAGCGGGGTCACCCTTCTTTTCATGTAACCAGACGGCGAGATCATGGCTTTGACGTGTGGATGCCGCAATGTGATAATGATCAGAAGGGGAGGTTCGAGTGCGCGGTCGATATTCGGTAGGTGTATTGGTAGCAAGGGCATCTCGCGCGACGTTTACCTTCTTGACGAATCGCTCGATAGCTTCTTGATTAGCAATACTCGCAACCATTGTATCCTTCTTCATGCCTGAGCGTGGAAAGCGGCGCTTAGAGCATCTGTGTTCCAGTTCGCCCTGCAACTCAGAGATGTTGATAGCTAGACTTGCTTAGACAATAAAAACATACCCCTTGGGTAGTAAAGCTGTCTGTTGTTCCATGTCGTCGAATGGTGCTTGCATAGTCACCGAGGGCATGGAATTTGTACGTTGACAAGTTGAGTCGTTTAATCTTGGGGGCTAAGGACGTCGTTGCACTAGATGCTGATTGAGGTTGTTTTGCTGCGAGTGCGGCCTGACGACGCCCGCGTGTGGCGTATTCCTGAGGCAACTCAGTCGTCTGGTAAGTTGAACATGTCGTCTGTTGGAATTTTCGCACAGAACACCCCAGAGTTGCTGTGGCAGTGTCGAGGAAAGCGAGAGTATCGTCCGTGTGTATTCGAAACTTTGCAAGTGCGTGCCATGTCGCGAGATCAAAGAGGAGGTCGAGGATTACTTTATTGTGAGGTTCGTCGATCAGCCCTTCAAAGACAGGGATAGCACACTAAGGTGGTGTTCGAGTTAGTTTAAATCAAACAGTGTACTGCTGAAAACTCACCTGTAAAAGATCTTCGAAATCGCGTCCAGCCAACCTCTTCATTGAGGATGCATTCTTGTGAAATCTTCTAATTGTTCCACGCCCAAACGTTGGAACCTTGCGATATCTGTGATTTGCATGAATACAAATTTATCAAATATACGTCAGAAACTCACCGCCAGTTTAATTCTTGGACTGCTGTACCTCCGACGGCATGTAGTATACGCATCAAATGTGTAAATATTGCTTTCCATACTCCGAGCTCAAACTCGTGGAGTAAGTCAACGACAAGCAAGAGGAAAAAATTAAACTCTCTCTCAGCATCTGAGAGGCGTTCGGAAAATGCGTTCTGGATACATCAGTGTTAGCTATGTTTACCATTAAAGTAATGTTAAAGCTTACTCGGATAGGTGCCAGGGACATGTCCTGAAGCAAGTTCGAAACACTTTTACTACTGACCTTCTTGCCGTGCTTGAATATAACTTTGCGTGCTTTCTTGATGAGGGTTTGATAGACCTTGTTGTTGACGCAAACTGCTGTTGTTCGTGTGACAGCATCGGATGGTTTTCCCATGTCGGGGACATCACATTTCTTTACTAGACAACGGGGGCAGGGACACTCTCCCAGAAATTTGATGCACGCCAGGAGTACCCTTAAAAACAATCGATGTAACATAAATCAGTAACATACAATTAGCCACGAAACAGAAACACCTACTTTTCTGGATAGTCTGCGGAATAACTGAAAAAACGGGGGAACACACGCCTGGTGATGCCGTCAGCACAACGGATCAGTATACCGTACTTGTACGCTTTGATAAAATCTTCCTCGAGAAGGAGCTTCCAGATCGCATGCATGAGCTCGCATTTGCAGAATGTGTAGATTTCATCAGTTGATGCCTCTCCGTATATGTAGATATATTTGTCTTGGAAGTCATCTGGTAGCTTCAAGAATCCTGTCAGTTTGCGAAGTGTATATGCAAATGGTTGAGCCACTTACCATCGGAATATAAGCAAGATGGTGACATGCCCCTGATGTTGGCTTGCCACGTGTATACTTCGACTGGTTCCCAAAGAATAGGTAGATAGGCCAGAGAGATGCATCACCAAAATTTGCGAGTTGTGTTGCATCGGACCAGATCATAAGAGGGGCGACAATCCTTTCGTACTCGTCGCCAGGCTCTCTTGGAAGATGGTTGACTGTTTTAAAAGCATCCAGCATTTCTGGCGATGTGTATGCTTCGGAGTATACCCGAACATTGCGACCATCAGCAGTTTTCCAAAACTGTTCAAAAGGGGTCATATGAAAAGTTAGTGAGACGTCATCCTCGAAGACTGATTTCATGATGTCGACAATGGAGCGGTGAATGACGTCATCAATAGTAAGCATCGGTATGGTAGGATCGTCTTCGGAGTCATACTTGACCTTCTCCTTGGGTAAAGGTATTTTGACTGAGCTGCGTCGCCAGCCGTGCTCAGCGCGGAAAGGATTTGAATCATCCTGTAGATACTGGAATATGCATCGGCGCTCACGTTCGTGAGAGAAGGTAAGGGGTTCGTCCTTGTTAAATAGCGGATCAGACGTATACTGCTAGAGACGCTGTAGCTCTTCGATAGACTTTGTATTTGTGCCAGAATAGTGCCAGCACATCAAAAGGCCGGCAGTGGGACTGCTGAATGCTGAATAGAGGTTGTCATGTGTGATTTCCAATGGCGGTACAACATTCAGAAGGCGTGATGATGGTAGGCGTAAACTTTGAAGAGTGGGAGTATCAACGATGGTGAAAATATCAGCAAATGAGTCTGGGTTTGCTGTGGGGCAAGTAGGATAGACACGAAAGAGACCCATAGAGTCAGGCTGCGCGTGAATTGAATTGGGTTAACATATGCTGTGTGATGGTCCAGCTATAGGTGAAGATTCTTTGTGTGGCATCGGTACATGACGGAGTCCAGTGACGTCGCCAGGTAAATAATCTATGTAGCGGGCAGGTAGGCGAATCTGCCGTCCAGAACGTGCTGCGATAACCAGCTGAGAGAATGGTGGATGCGTGGCCAAAGGGTCAGGAGCCATCTCATTCTGATAGAAGCAGCGTTAACTCAGAAATTCTAGCGTAATGATATGTACCTCATTGTACAGCTGTATCTCTGCTGCAGGTGATGCATGAAGACTTGGCTGTAAAGGTTCATCCGAGTCTGAACTTGATAGCGAGGGTGATCTCTTACGCTTCTTGTTCTGACGACGATGGTGCCTTGAAAAGATGTCAGCCGTACATGTTCTGCTTTCCTTACATCGTGATTCATGGGCATTGAGTGAACGTGTGGTGCTGAAACATTTACCACAGCCAATGCAAATCAGAGCGTCCATTGGGAGAATACTGAGAGGAGACGACACAGATTGGAGGGATGAAATGCGTGCTTTGAATTTGATCTGACCAGTCTATATACATGATTGCATGGAGGATAACTAAGAAAGCTAATAGAAATGAAGTAAATTAGCCATGGAAACATGTCTATCTAGATTTTGACTCACCTTATATATACCAATTGAGTTGCAGACAATGGTACATGACCACTGATGAACGTTGAGGGAAGGGTTAGAGGCCTTGGGCATGAAGTGAGACCGTGCCATAGATAATAAATTTCCCACGACTAGATCTACCAACGCGACATCCTTTCCAAGATATTCCTTACTTCCACACCACTACCACGATGTCAAATCTAGCTCTCATATGACCGTGTACTAATATCGTTGAGACTAATACAATACAATAGAGAAGAAGAAAGCGACCTTGAAAGCAGTTCTGATGAAAATGAAGAACCAGAAGATTCAAACTTAGTACTCGGCATTGAGATCCAGGACTGTGTTATGGCAGCACGCGCAATTACACGCTGCATCGACATGTTTTGTAATATCAACAAGGTCATCAAAGTTATACTATACCTCCAAGAGGAAGAAGCCGCAGAGAATAGTAATCTGGAAGAGGATGAGGATGGCCATATGCGCCGCAAGTCATACCTGCAAACTTTGTACGTCCATCTTAGCTCTTTGATATTCATGAACTTATAAAGCTATAGTTCTGAGAGAACGATCACACGATACAAGCGTACCTTCAATCTAATTGTTTCCCTTGTTCCTAACATCAAGTATATCATCAACGACCCTTCCAAAGCATGTCAGCTAAGAAAAGTCACCAAAAAGGTACATGTATGCGCATGTTTTTTGATTGTTACCTGCTTGTTGATATATTGCAGATGAATGAGACCATCAAGGCTACAAGAAGTGATGATGCCGCACGTCTTCGAGACAAAATGACCTACTATGCTGCTCCCAACCCCTCTGTCTCCGGAATTTCTCTACCAATTCCTCCTGGAAGTTCGAAGACTCAGATGGGATTCAACCATATATTTCTCGCAAGTCTATTATGTCCTATAGAGTCGGTATCTAGCTTTATAAGCGACCCACCTGGGTGAGTGAAATCTGCCACTGAAACGTGCTTATGATTGACTATGATAACAGTACACTGGCAAGACTGCAGAGTGGACAGATTGAAGTCACCGCACAAGAGTTTCCCACATTTCTTTGGGAGGATAATGGGAAGAATTACAATCCAGAAAACATGTTTGATGGCCTCTTTCGAGGCTATCTCTTAGAACGGGTAGGTCAAACTTTCATTGAGGATGATTATGCTAATACACAATCAGGTTATACTGGTCCTTCAACTAGCCTTGCCGAAGGTTCGCAGAGCACACGTGCATGCAACGCTGACCTTCATCAGATGGATACAATCGAACCAGTGCATATAGCCTATGCTTGTGTTCAGGTAAGTAACATTTTTCGTGCACAACCTGCGACTGATGTTTGTGATATAATAATAGGCATGTCACGGAATTAGTTCGACGAACAGATGGTCTGAGGTCGATGGATTATTCAACAACCGAGATATGTATTATACCATTACTGACATTCTGGAAGACTGTCCAGATCGTGACTGGAGCATAGCTATACTCAAGTACTTCAATCTGTAAGTATTTTCATCTGGTTTGCCTGTGATATTGGCTTATCTGTTACAGATCTCTATTCAAAGATGAAAATGGTCGAAGACTTGGTAGAGACGTTAATGCTCAAGACGAAAATGCAACATCAAAGAGTTCGGGGTTTCTTGCCCGAATGCGCGCTCAGGCAGTTGCAAGGGTTTCGACGACCACATCCTCTGCCCCGAGCTTGAGTTCTAGTGATCTAGCAGTGTCACGAGGTGTGTCTCCATCTCGTGAGATTGATGTCACTTTTGTGGACCGTCCTCTGACTCCGCCACCTACATCTCCGAGTCCTGTAATCCCAGTCCCTGAGACTCCTGCAGTTTTGCCTAGTGGATCTGCTGCCCTGAGCGATTTGACCGAGTCCGAGGATGGTGGCACCAACAACCCACAGACAAAGAAGAGGGTTCCTATCAAGAAAGGCAAGCAACGGGCCAACCCTATCACCAACTCAAACCAGGCGGAGGCTTCCACTTCGTGCTCCAAATCCAATACTCGCAAGTTACGAAAGAAGGGTAAAAACTAGCTGCTTTCTGTGCGTTTCAGCTTTCGTATCAATATTTTTCACTGATATATTACTATAGCTATTACTCTTCTCATTCTGCCATTTGCCTGCGACTCCGCTTCGTTCCAATGTTTTCAAACATCGCTTTCTTGTTGCTCTGCTCTCGATTCTACTGTCGTGTTTATGTGTCTTCTGTCATGACATGGTTTTCGGATTCTCAACGATAGTGCGTCCCATATATAATATTGGTGTGTCGTCACGACAATACAATGTCTGTTGTGTCTGGTATATCTGTGTGAGACGTCGGTGTCCTTTGTATCTGAGTGTATCGTAATTGTCGGAAACCGTCTGAATTGTCAAAAAAAGTCTGATTTCTTTGAAAACTAGTAGGAATGTACATTTTCATCTGGAAATCAGAACATTAGGATGGCCATCTCTGGGTTGGCTCTTCGCGACACATCCGACAGTCCCAACAGCTACGATATATCCCGAGATTACCATGTCTGGTAATCTCTGGTCTCTGCAATTTTTGTGATGCTGCTCCCCCCGAGCCCGTGTTACGCGACTAACCACCATGCCAGACTTTAGCGTCTTCACGAGGGCAGTCACAGGCCAGGTGCGAGTGGATTCCGTTCCAGACAGCGCACAAGCTCACCTCCTCGTCGTCTCTTAGGGCGGTCTTCTCACCGGTCAAGACCCCTCTGCGGTCAACACCTCTGACCCTCTCAGGCTATGGATCATTCAAGTCGGTCAGTCACATCCAAATCTTCGTCCAGCCATGTCCGTGCTCACGCGAGCCCAGGTATCATCGTCTTCATGGCCCAGCTGCTCTCCCTCTTTCTGGGCAGAATCAAGCAGCCCAAAGTCATCGCAGAGGTCCTCGGTGGTATCCTTCTCGGTGAATTGGCACAATCATATCGCCGCATGTCTTTTTCCCTCACCTTCGCCTCCCAGGTCCAACGGCATTCGGCCGCATCCCCGGTTTCACTGAACACATATTCCCCGCCGCCTCCCTCCCCTACCTCTCTCTCGTCGCCAACATCGGCCTCTGTCTCTTCCTCTTCATCATCGGCCTCGAAATCGATGCCAGCATCATCTCACGCAACGCCCGTCTCTCCATCGTCGTCTCCCTCTCCGGCATCCTGCTCCCCTTCGGCATCGGCTGCGCCATCTCCCTCCCCCTCTACACCCACCTCATCAGCTCCACCGTCCACTTCCCCTACTTCATGCTCTTCGTCGGCGTCACGTTCGCCATCACCGCCTTCCCCGTCCTCTGCCGCATCCTCTCTGCCCTAAAGCTCCTCGACACAACCGTCGGCCTCATCGTCCTCTCCGCAGGCGTCGCAAACGACGTCATCAGCTGGTCCCTCCTCGCCCTCTGCGTCGCGTTCGTCAATGCCTCGTCTGGCCTCACAGCCCTGTACACGTTTCTCGTCTGCGTCGCGTTTACCTTGGTGCTCCTGTTCCCCGTCAAGAGGGTGCTCTTGTGGTTGGCACGGAGAACGGGCAGTACGGCAGGAGAGGGCCCGACGATGGGGTATATGACCGTCGTCATGCTCGTGTTGTGGGCGAGCGCGTTTTTTACGGATATCGTTGGCGTGAACGCGATTTTCGGTGAGTGCATGCCCCTCGTCGTGCGTTTTTTTTTTTTTTTGAATTGAGCGTTTTGCTTCGCATTAGGAGCGTTCTTGGCGGGGGTGATCGTCCCACGCGAAGGTGGACTCGCGATTGCGCTCACGGAGAAGCTGGAGGATATGGTCACTATCCTCTTCTTGCCCCTCGTACGTCCGTGTTCACATTTCGATCCTGTTCTTGGCTCCATTTTCTGTTGCCAGTACTTTACAATCTCGGGACTCAACACCAACCTCGGGTTACTCAACGATGGTACGGGGGTTCTTCTACCTTGTGTTTTTACTACGCATATGCGCGGTTGGTGTTGACAAGAGCGATGTTCGTTTTTTTCAGGAACAACATGGGCATTCATGTTCGCCGTCGCTGCTCTCGATTTCACAGGCAAGTTCACAAGCTGTACGCTCGCGTCGCGATACCTCGGGTTCACCTGGCGCGAGGCGAGCACGGTCGGGAGTCTCATGACTTGTAAAGGGTGCGTTTTTTTTCTTCCAAACAAACAGCCCGTCACTCCCTTCTTTCGAAAACTGACGGTCCTCATTCATCACGTCTTTACCCTCTAGTCTCGTCGAGCTCATCGTGCTCAACGTCGGTCTCGCAGCTGGCATCCTCACTCAAAGAGTTTTTTCCATGTTCGTGCTCGAAGCGCTCATATTGACGTTTTTGACGACGCCCGTCGTTAATTTGTTGTATCCACCTTCGCGGAGGACGCATATTGACGTACACAAGCCGTCGTCATCACCATCACCATCATCATCATCATCAGGAGGAGACGACAAGAAAAGAGAGACAGGGGAAGACGATCGGTCGTCCGTGTTGGGCCGTCGTCATAACGAAGAACAAGGGCTCACGCGACACAGCCGCTTCACCGTCGTGCTTGATAAATTCGAGCATATGCCTAGTATCATGGCGCTCGCACAGCTCGTCGTTCCTCCTCCCCCTTCTTCTTTCTGCTGCTGTTGCAGCGGGGACGACGACAGCCTCGACCACTCAGCCGCACTCACCAAACACCGCAAGAAACCTGACACGACGACGAGGACGACGAGCATGGACGCACTCCGTCTCGTCGAGCTCACCGAACGTACATCCGCCGTGATGAAATCCTCCATCGTCGACACGCTCACGCGTACCGATCCTCTGCTGTGCGTGTTCAAAATGTTCTTCGTGGACCAACAGCGGCGCAACGACAATAGTAATCACAGCGAAGGAGGACAGGGACCCGGAGGCGGAGGCGGGGTGCAGGTATCGACGACGCTCCAAATCGTCCCACAAGAGGATTTCGCGTATCATGTCGCGGAACGTGCGAGGGCGTGTGGGTCGCAACTTGTGCTTTTGCCTTGGACGCCGCCGCCTCTGCCGCTGCAGCCGTTGCAGGGGTGGTTAGGTGGTGCTGCTGTAGAGGGTGTGGAGGGCGTGGTGAAGACGGACGCGGGCGCGTTCGGCGGGTTCTTCTTCAACGCTGCGTCCGCGCCTAAACCTGACGTTGCTGCGTCGACGCTGCACTCGCATTTCGTGCGTAGCGTGTTTATGGAGAGCAAGACGGATGTTGCTGTGTATGTCGATGCAGGCGCGGGTACGGGTACGGGTGTGGGTGCGACGAATGGGCATGGCCATGGCCATGGCCACGGATGGAGACAGCATCTGTTTTTGCCATTCTTTGGGGGTGCGGATGATAGGCTTGCGTTGGAGTTTGTGATGAGGGTGTGTGAGGGTGACGAGAGGGTGAGTGCGGAGGTGGTGAGGGTGAGGAAGGGGCCCGTGTTGTCAGAGGAGGACCACGAGGAGGACGAGGGGGAGAAGGCGAAGGTGGTGGAGATGCCAGAGAGAGCGGTGTTGGCGGGCAGGGATGGTGCGACCGCGACGCAAGCGCAAACACTCGGATACCCAGACACGGTCTATGCACCCCAGACGGCCGCCTCGCGGCTCGAGTCTGACGCGGCGGATGATATCCTGTGGGCGCGATATGCCCGGTGCGAGTCCGTGTCGCAGCCTCGAACGCAGGCCCAAACGAAAGCGCGGACGCGGACGCAGAGCCAGAGCCAGTCGCAGTGCCACCCCGACTCATCCTGCCCGCCCACACCCGCACCCCTATGCACCGCCCGCATCCGGTTCGACGAGCTCGTGACGCCGGCGCCGCTCCATGCGCTTGCGGCGCGTGCGTTCCGGCTGCGAGAGACGACGCATCGGAGGGTGGTGGTGGTGGTTGGGCGGTCGAGGCGGTTTAGTGCGGGCGCGGGTGACGACGGCCACGTGGAAGAGCTCAGGACGATGATGCTCGAAGAAGCTGCTGCTGCGGTCGGTATACTGGGCGGCTCGTCCTCGTCCTCGTCGACGGCAGTGATGGAAGGGTATGAGAGGGGACGGGGTGTGTGGGAGGTGGTGAGGAAGACGGTGGGGGAGGTTGGGGCTGCGTTTGTTGTTGCTGGCAGTGGCGGGAAGGGGGCGTGTCCGATGGTGGTGTTGCAGGCAGGAGGGGTGGGGGATGGGGTGTAGTAGGGAGGTAAATATGATTTTATCTTTATTTGTATTTTTATGCGGGAAAGGTATGAGGTATTGGAATTACAAAGACATTGCTACTACTAAGGATGAACCAGGGATATCGATGTACGCTAGGGATTGGTGCTGGGTGCTGATGTCGGGTGTACCGGACCGGTCGGACCGTGCTCCAAGCGATGCCAGCGACCTTGCACAGAAATCACAGAAATCCATAACATTTGAGAAATGGCAAAACTGGCCTCGTGCTCGTCGACGAAAAACGTGTGCGAGCTGATTTGTCCAGCACAAAAAGCCGTCGAGGCGAAGAAGGTGTCGTTCCGAATAATTTGTACCAGCCCTTCCCCGCTTTCTGTCAAACAACGCGATCCCCACTGCTAAACCCGGGTGACCCTCGACTTGCAGCTCCAAGTCGCCCATGTCTGCGCTCCGCCGACACCTCTTTTCCCGCTGCACGCTTGCCTATCTCTCCGCCTCCGCCATCGCATTCACGGGCGGCGGATACTACTACCTCAACTCTGGCCCCGCCTATCCTGCATCCACTCGCGAAACCCGTCGTCCGCCGCCCCCATGGACACCCCCCTCGCGACAAGCCATGTTAGATGCGCTCCAGCGGAGCGCTGCGAACCCCCAAGAAGAAGAGTTTGACCTGCTCATCGTGGGCGGGGGCGCGACGGGTGCTGGAGTCGCCGTCGATGCCGTTAGCAGGGGCCTTAGAGTCGCCTTGGTCGAGAGGGACGATTTCAGCTCCGGTGCGTTCTTACATTCCTTTCATCTCTTTTTTTTTTTTTTTTTTTTCACATTTGTACGACCACCAGGTACCTCGTCAAAGTCGACGAAACTCGTCCACGGCGGCGTTCGATACCTCCAAAAAGCCGTCATGGAGCTCGACTACGAGCAGTACAAGCTCGTGCGTGAGGCATTGCACGAGCGCAGGATTTTCTTGCAGACTGCGCCGTATCTGTCGCATATGCTGCCCATCATGTTGCCCATATACAAGTGCGTTCGGTCTTTGCGACCGTGGATCCCCATCGGATATCGCGTTTCTACTAACTCTCCCAAGGTATTGGCAAGTACCGTATTACTATGCAGGTACCAAGATGTACGACATGCTCGCCGGCAAGGAAAATATGGAGAGCTCTTACCTCATGTCAAAGGGCAAGGCTCTCGAGATGTTCCCCATGCTCAAGAGCGACGGTCTCGTCGGTGCCGTCGTTTACTACGACGGTGAGCCCCGTTCGTCGGCACGTGATTTTCATTCATCTAACACGGGTTTGCTGCCCCAAAGGTCAACACAATGACGCCCGCATGAACGTCGCACTCATCATGACCGCCGTCAAGCTCGGCGCAACAGTCGCCAACTACTGCGGCGTCACCGATCTGCACAAGGACGCAGACGGCAAACTCATAGGCGCTCAAGTCAAGGACGAGCTCACCGGTCGCGCGTTCAGCGTACGCGCCAAGGTGAGCCCGGTCCCCCCCTCGACCTGGGTTTCTGAATCCCATGCTCACCACCACGTATATATAGGGCATCATCAACGCAACAGGCCCCCACACCGACTCCCTCCTCTCCCTCAACTCCCCCACCCACAAACCCATCGTCCGCGCCTCGTCCGGCATCCACATCACCCTCCCCGCCTACTACGCGCCCGCCCGCATGGGCCTGCTCGACCCCTCCACCTCCGACGGCCGCGTCATCTTCTTCCTCCCCTGGGAAGGCGGCGTCGTCGCAGGCACGACGGACACGCCCGCCAGAGTGAACGCGCAGGGCGAGCAAGTCGTGGCGGGCCAAGACGAGGTGAATTGGGTGCTGGACGAGGTGAGGACGTATTTGAGCAGTGACTTGCGCGTGCGCAGGGGGGACGTGCTTAGTGCGTGGGCGGGGCTGCGGCCGCTTATCGCTGCTGGCGGTGGCGGTGGCGAAGGGGGAACGGAAGGTCTGGTGAGGAACCATCTCGTGCGAGTCGAAGAATCGGGCCTTGTCACGATCGCGGGCGGCAAGTGGACGACGTATCGCGCGATGGCGGAGGAGACGGTCGATAAGGCTGTCGAGGTGTTTGGGCTGCAGCATAAAGCCACGAGCGGGTGTCGTACGGAGACGCTGAGGTTGGTAGGGAGCGATGGGTGGACGAGGAACATGTTCATTGGGCTGGTTCAACGCGTGGGTCCCGTTCTTTCTTTGATGTTACTGCGTCTTGACTGACTGACTGACTGACTTGGGGGACTTGCGTCGGTAGTTTGGCCTGGACACGGACGTGGCGAAGCAGCTGTCTGATAACTATGGCGATCGCGCGTGGACGGTATGTGCCCTCGCGCAACCGACGGGCGAGCAGTGGCCTCTGCACGGTGTCCGTCTGAGCCCGAACTACCCTTGTACGTCGCGCATCGCTCATCTCCTCACTGCTGCTCCCTAATCCCCTGCCCCCCCCTCCCCCACCCTCCCACCCACATTCACACACATAGACATCGAAGCCGAAGTCCTCTACGCCACGCGGCACGAATACGCCTGCACAGCGCTCGACGTCCTCGCCCGGCGCACGCGCCTCGCGTTCGTCAACGCCCATGCGGCGCTCGCTGCCCTCCCGCGCGTGATCGAGATGATGAGTAGGGAGCTGGGGTGGAGTAGGGAGAGGGAGAGGGAGGAGTATGTCAGGGGGGTGGAGGTGCTGCGGGGGATGGGGGCGGGTGTTGCTGCTGCTGCTGTGGGGACGGGTGTGGGGCCCAGGGATGATGGGACGGGGATGGGAGAGGGGATGGGAATGAGGATGCGGACGCGGTGGTTGGGCTGGGGATGGTTGGCAGGCCCGAAACCGTCCCCTTCGACGATGACGACGATGACGACGACGACACACGTACACCCGCATCAAGTGTACAGCCGTGCCAAGTTTGAAGCTGGCGAGATTGACGCGCTTCAGGATGCTTTTGAGCGCCACGCTGTCGCCTCCGATGCCGATGCCGATGCCGATGTCGATGCCGATGCCAATGTCCTGCCCTCCGGTGCAGACGCAGGGATCGGAGGAAGCCCCTCCCCTCCCACCACCAAACGCCTGAAAAAAGGCGCCATCAAAGACGCGCTGAAGGTTGTCGCGGATGAGCGGCCGGGGTACGGATACGAGGGTATAAGAGAGATAGAGTATAGGTATGTGTTTGACGAGGTTGGGTTGGGGGAGGGAGCGGATGTGGACTTTGAGGCGTTTTTGGAGGTGAGTTCGTGTCGTGTCGTGTCGTGTGTGGGTCTGTGTGTTGACTTTTTTTTTCCCCCTTTTCCTCGCCTCGCATAGATATGCGGAAACCTGAAAGACGTATCGCTCGTGCCGCTCGTGACGAGCAGAGAAAAGAGCGAGCGGAAACGGATTCCGGTGGAGAAGAGCGGTGGAGGGGTGTAAAGTGCCCAGGCCTTGTTGTGTGCGGGTGCCATGTTGCGTACGATCTCGGTGTTTCCAAGGACTTGCTTGGTTGGTTGGAGGAGGATGTCTGTTAGATCTGCGAGGTGCATGCAGCGTGTGACGTCGTTGTCTGCTTAGACCAATCAACCAATAGAGGATCGTTGATCAGGCGAAGCCACCATGAAGCATACACGCTTCAGACTGCTAATCCCACACATTATTCGTCATATGCGGAGAGTTCCTTAGTACCGACGGCCGATCTCGCACTCGGTGCAATGGATACAAGGATACATTGGAGCAAAGTAAAGTCTAAGGAGTAACAACACGCGTTCGTAAGGGCATAAGAATAGTCGTGTCGAATAGAAGAAAAAAAAAAAAAGGTTGAGCGAGGAAAGGAGTTGGTGGGTGATATCCACCACATATGCATGCATGTAATCATGTGGTCATAACATAACATCTATCCACCTACAACCGAGCGATACGGGCCTTCCGATCCGCTTCATATGCCTCCACGAGTACTCTCCTGAGCACTTTCCCCGTCGGCGATTTTGGCACCTACAAACCCACACATTTTATCAACAACCGCACGCGTGGGCAAAAAAGAGCGCGCGCCTGTGACTCACCTGATCCACCACCCCGATACCGCCTTTCAGCCACTTGTACCTACTCAGACTCTCGCGCACCCACGCGTCCAGTCTCGCTATCGTCTCCGCCGCACCGAGCTCCTTGCCTGCGTGCGAGAGAACGATCCATGCGCGCGGGAGCCGTTCATCCGACGTGCGTCCGCCGCTCACGCCGGCGACGCTCACGTCGATGATGAGCTTTCCGGGGTGGGATAGGAGGGTGTTTTCGATTTCCATGGGTGATACTTGCATTCCTGAGATTTTGAGCGTGTCCTAACGTTTTTTTTTTCCCCGCCACCACCACCACCACCACCAAGGTGAGAAAAAGGGTGTCAGGTGCAAAAGGATCGTACCTTTGTTCGATCCTCAAAACTATAATTCAAGAAACCCCCCCGCCCTCTCATCACCACACGGTAAAAAAACTAAACGAGGAAAACGGGACGTACTACAGCACCCCGTCTTTATCTATCCGCATCCGATCGCCGGTGCGCAGCCAGCCGTCGCTAAAGGCATCCTTGGTCGCCTGTGGGTTATTCCAATACCCGAGTGCGACGCAGGCAGATCGCACGTGTAGTTCTCCGGGCTCGTTGAGTGCGGCTAGTGTGCCGTCGTCGCGGACGACTCGGGCTTCGACACCGGGGAGAAGGACGCCGACGGATCCGAGCACGTTTTTGGCTCGTCCGTTGAGTATGCCGGGGGGTGGTTTGAAGGACACGGTTAGTGTCTGATGGATTTTCTTTTTTGGTAAGAAAAGAAGCGGGGAAAGGCGAAGATGGCTGGTACGCACGCATTCGGACATTCCGTATCCTTTTGGTTGGAGATGAGATTGATCGTTAACGTCTTAAGAGGGAAGTTATCGCACCTTCGCCTACCCGTTCGACACCCGGAATCCGAGATCGCAACAGCTCTGCAAGCTGAACAGGGAGATATGCCGCGCCACATTGTACGACTTGAACCGTGCTGAAATCCGCTGTGGCAAACCGAGGATGATGGACTATTTGATGGACCAAAGATGGGACGAGGTATATCGTCGTGACGCGATATCTTTATAGTCTTTGGTAGGTGAAGCGGAACACAGTTAGGGTTGACAACAGACAAACTTTGGGATAGTGTCTAGGTAGATGTCGGCATCCCATTTTGGGAGGAGGAGTACTGTCGTCGGTGCGAAAAAGCATCGAAAGGTAGAGATGTGGAGGCCGTAGGCGTGATGGATTGGGAGTACGTTGTATATGACTTGCGAGCCATTGGGACCATTCCATACCGGAGGCTGTCCCAAGACATCAATCCGACGTAGAGCGGCAGGGTCCAGGGCAGAAAACGTACTGGCTGAACTTTGAGAACTTCCGAGGAGAGAATAAATATTTGCAAAAGGGAATTGATAATGTTCCCATGTGATATCATGACGGCTAGAAAAAGAGACCAGTAAGAAAAGGTCGCTCGTTGCATGGCTGTGCTACAAATATTGAGATGGCGAGTTAGAGCTCGCGGAACATATGATTCGGCCACATCGCAGTCCATCTATGGTAAAACCACCATTGATGGAAGGCATACCTTTAGGCAAACCACTTGTTCCACTTGAAAAGATGAGATAGGCGAGGGTATCGCGTTTGGCTGACCGTACTGGCAGTCGTGACATCTTAAGGTTTCGTACCCGAGAGACGAGGTCCTGATAACTCATACGACCATTGACGTCACCTTCAAGGATATATATCCGATCTTCTGGAAGCCCGGAAGTGCAGGCCAGAGGAAGTAGAGTGGGGCTGACGAATAAGCGTGTTATTCCTGCAAGATTGACAGCATGTCGAAATTCAAAGGCGGTAGAGTAAGAAGAAAACAAAGCAAATGGAACGGTGAGAACTAGCAGTGAATGCAGTAGTGCCACGTAATCCTAAAAGAAAGAACGATTGTCAACCCTAGTAAGAGTAAGTCGCCGTCTTCAATGACATACCATGCAGTTTTCTGAAAGGATGCCCACGATCTCCCCTTTTTCGGGGGAAATACCAAGGCCACCGTGCCCTGTGTCGCTGCCAAGGGCTGTTGCACCGTCCCGAACGCGCTCGATAAATTCTCGAAATGAACGCTTTTCATCAGTCAATGCGTTCACCTGGAACGTGTAGTCGGGCCAGCTCTCCTGCTCTGGTCGATTGAGGAGAAGGTGGTGAACATTTTGTTCTGAAAAATTGGGTGGTGGAGGGAACAGAGATTTGTGGTACATGAGATGGACTGCCAGAGACAAGAAAGAAGGGATCCCCCATTGCAACCTTCGATGGTTGTACTTTTATTGCCGCTCGTTTCAAAACGTGCAGGCCGGAACCGGGTATAATCTTGGATGCCGATATAGCCGGTGCTTGAGAATAAAAGCTGCGGAAGTTGGTTTTCAGCTGACAGCCATCTCGCACGACCGACATCTCCCAAATCCACGAAGCATCTACTATCCGGCAACGCCGTGTGCTCATGGGATTGTTTTGTGCTACGGCTACTCCGATTGCCGGACCAATAGTTTGTAGACTGCAACTCGCTCACTTCAACTGCGGTGGCGAAGCCGGAAAGCCTCGCAGTAGGAGACATGGACTCACCAATCAGCACCACGGAAATCTCTCAGAGTCATCGGAGCGCTTGGTGCATTTCAGTTGCATTTCTAGCAAGCCTGGCTGATGAGCGCTGTACGTATCAGGTTTAAGACCTGCGACCCTTATAACATGCTGCATCTGGATCTGGATCCTGGCGTAAGGTCGGCTCATGCCATGCAACAGGCATTTGGTACATCAAAATCTTCTCCGAAAGGTAACTACTATCATTCACCATATGGTTTTTGAACTTGATCCTGGAAATGTGTACCTCGTGCAAGTCTTCACCATGTGAGTTGCAATCTACATTTCTAACTTGTCTATCCATGGTCCAGGTGACTCCAAAGGAGGATGTCACCTCCCAGAGCTTCTGCTTTGCGCAGTTTGGTAGATCCGGTGCGAATGCGGTAAGTGCATGTACCCGTGCTGATCAGATAGATGGACGATGTCCAATTCAACCTGCGTCACCGGTGGGTACAATCAGTCCGCTGTGCGGCAATTTTGGCCTTCTGGTTCCAGCTGGCATCCTCGCCGATCGGGCGTCGAATTGCGCGTTGGACAATGATTTGTATACTTTTGCATGACCATGCAACAGGGCCAACTATACCATACAGACAGACACGGTTGAGGTCTGTGCATCTTTGTAGTTCTGGGGATTTTTCGTATATGCGTCCTACACAAGATTCCAAGGTCCGTCACGAGAATGTACAGTCGTCCAAAATATCCTACCTTCTCTGGCTATGTGACAAATATCGACACGTGCACGAGGAATGGCCGTAGATGACACAAACTTTTCCCATCGTACCCTCTTCAAGGAATGACTCGAGGCTTACCCCATGCATCCTCGCGTGACACATTGGTCTTGGTCTCCCTTGACCCTCCACCGATTTGGCATTGCACCGTGGTGGTAAATATAGCCGGGGCGTCGTCCTTGGTATCACCTCCAGGTTGAATGTCTTTTAGGAACAAATCTCGGAAGACGCGACATGCCATGGAGTTGGTTAGGACCATGGCGGGGAGCATTGAAATTGTTCGATACGCAGGCGGCACAGCCGGTGTAAAGAACAATATCACCGACGCGACGTTAACACAGACGGAAGCACTAGGTTTGATCCAGTCAGTATAACAATGGTGATCATTAAATGTAGAAACGGACAGGTAATATTGCTGTCCGCCCCGCAAAATAGACTGGGAGAGGCAAGATGACGAAGATCGAGATAAAAATATTCTCCAGGTTGTTGGTCTCCAATTAACAGTGTATGACATGGCGATCTTGGCTGAGATGACCAGGAAGACCAGGGAGTCATAGATGAGATACGTGATAGTGCTCGCAACCAGGTAAGGCGGCTCTCCTGTTACTGCGCAGTGTTTCGTATCCGCGATTTCGTTGCCTCTCAAGCCCAAAGGCACGAGGCCTGCGACGACCACGTTCGCCAGCCACAGAGCAGAAATTGACCACGACACGGCTTTGTTGTCAAAGAACACAGCTTGGACACGTTTGAGGAATAAAAAAGTGGACGCAGCAACTGTGATGACGGAGATGCCATTGACGGCGCGGTTCAGTCCTTGGCAATTGTATATAGGTCCAGCTGGGTGATCAGTTTGTTGTATGTCGTATCAACGAATGACGGAAAGTGTGGTTACTGACTTCTGAACAGAACGCACAGAACGAGGACAACCAGAGTCAAGGACCTTCATGCGCAGCGTAAATAGTGGATCGGCAACCAAAGAAGGAAGACCTACCGTGTAAGCCAGTACGCGAACATGCTAACAGTGATGCTTCTGGCCCGCAGCATCTTGACTTCCTGCGCTGTAGTGGAAAGCATGTCCCAAATATACGCCTGACCTCAACCATGGATAACATTCATCTGAAACAACCAATCAAAGCTTACGCCCAGCGTCGCGACGTGCACATTGCGCATTACTTCATACTGTGCTCCGGCGTCGGGGGGGAGATAGTTTAGATAAACTGGAAAGTTGAGGATGGGAGGCTCGCTCATGGTACGTAGAATTCTTCGAAACAAGGGTGCGAAGATGGAAAGCCACAGAGCCATCCTGATAGTTGCGTGGTCTTTTATGTACGATCAGAGCTAACGGGGAAAGCGGCGCAGCAAGCACCGGTTGTCACGTACTGAAACCCATATTAAGCGTTCAGGGCGTTGACAGCACCCTGAGGAGCTAGCGAAGTTGATACATATATAATTCGACGGTGAAGGGCCGCCAGCTGTTGGTCCTTGCGAGTCAGGGTAGTGTGATTAAAGAGGGAATCTGTTTCAGCAAGTATGAGTCGAATGATGTTAAAAAACAGGAGAAGAATATTCTAGTCGACCTTGAATACTATGAGGCTTGCCCTCGGTATCCCAATCGAACACATGTTCAATGACTCTGGCACTCTCCCGGTACAACCATAAGGGCTCATTGGATAGACCCTCAGGACTGACAGGTGAAGACAGTCCCTGACCACCAACGGAGCTTTTGATTCGTGACCCTTGATGGGTGGCCAACAATACGACTTGGGGAGCAAGGTATGATGTAAGAACGTACCAATATGTGGATATCTTCACTCGTCAACGCTCCAAAATGCCCGACCTTCGACCTTGCCACCCTCCTAAGTTAGCTCCAGTGCGATACAACGGACACCCTTGCAGGGTACCCGTTCTGGGGGAACAGCTGTAACTGTGTTCCATTATGCTGAGGCTGCCCACTGTGCCATCCACGAGCAATGACTTTGACGAGCCCTCAACCAGGATCCGGGGTTTGCTTGATATCCCTGATTGAAAGGGACCTGCACTGTATTTGAATGGGTCATTGCGATGAGGCAAGATTGAGACGTGGTGAGAAAGTGGAAGCGCCAGCACTTGGATCACAACCACGACCAGCAAGCAAGAAATATGGACAGTCGCTACCTTACCTTTGCCTACAAGTACGCTGACGACAAGCCAATTTTCCTCGATGCCTTCCTTCCCGACGATGGCACGGACGGTGCTATTCATCGCCCCGTAGTAATCTACTTCCATGGTGGCGGCCTAACAGTGGGGAACAAAAAGTCTTGGTTTCCCTCCTGGCTTCAAAGTCAGTACAAGTGACTGCACTTGCATTTCGTCCCTAGTCTTAGTTATTCTCGCTTTGCATCGTCACCGACCCTTCTTGGCATCAAGCACGCCTGACTGGCCATGGATGTTTCTTCATCACCGCAGATTATAGACTCATGCCGCCATCTAATGGCCACGAGATCTTGGACGACATTCGAGATGTTTTCGACTTCGTAGCGAATAAGCTGAATGGTCTTCTTGACGGCAATACAGGCCAACACAACTCTACGTCTGGCATGCGTTCGGCCTCGAACTGTCGCATTGATTCGCAGGCGATTGGAGTTGCTGGGACGAGCGCAGGTGGGTTATGTGCATACCTGGCCGCCGTCCACGCATCCCCAAAGCCGAAAGTGTTGCTTAGCATGTATGGAATGGGCGGAGACTTCCTGGTCAGTGGCCTTGGCTCTTTTTTTTTTTTTTGGCAACCAACTCACTGTTGCTATCAGACATCGCACTACCTCACACCCAAGTCCGAGCCCTTCTTCCGTATGCGACAACTCCTCGACCCCGCAAGTTTCCCTACTTTCCTATACCCAGGCAGTACTGCCTTGAACCTGACGTCAGACTCAGACCTTAGCTACGACCCCTCTGCGGGATATCCAACTAACCCGCGTATGCTCCTCGGCATGCTGTACTTGCAACTTGGAACGTACCTTGACTACTACCTGGGCGAGCACGAGCCGAGTCTAAGCGCGACTTTGCGGTCGAAGATGACTCGTGGTTCTTCGGACGATCTATACCAGCTCGTACCAGAGAAACACAAAGGCCTCTTCCCTCAGTTGAACGTGACCGCTGACTGGCCTCCGACGTGTTTCGTTCATGGATCAAGCGACACAGCTGTCAAAGTTTCGGAGTCTGACAATATGGATAGGCTACTTCAAGAGAAGGACATAAAGACACTGCTGATCAAGTTGAACAATGCGGAACACTCATTCGACTACCAGGAGGACGCGGAGAAGGTTTATGCAGACGTTTTTGATCGCGCCGTCGGGTTTTTGTTGGACCAGCTCCCTGAAACGGTTGCCACTCTGTCGCAGGAATGATAGCAATGCATTAACATTCACTCAGATTATATCGGGTACGCTGTAGACTTGGAGCGCGGCATCTTCTACATCCTCGGCACGGCAGATGATACTGTAATGATTACTTTCGTCGACCAAGAAAACTTGAGCGCATCAATGGTCGCACTACAACCTCACAACCGACCAGTACAGCAAGTAGATCTCTGAGCCAAGCTGTCCATGTAATCTCAACGTCGCGTCAACCTTGACCTCTCCTTTCTCAAAGACCTGGCCGTCCCACAGGGCCGTCCAACTCTCCGGCGAATGACCGAAGATGGTAGACAACCGATCCGCCTTGTTGTCTATGACAATTCCTGCCTCTCGAGCGCCTATATGTAAACCACAGATGATCGATCCTGGTTCAGGTGAGAGCAGGCCTGCGAGAGCGCGAGCCACGTGAAGTTGCTTCTCCTCCGAGAAGAGGTGGAAAAATGAAGATGCGTTGATAACAGCGCAGTAGCCGCGAAGGGGGTTAAGAGATGTCAATGTCTCGAGGTCTGGACGTGGCCAGGAAACTTCTCGACAAGGAGGTGCAACTGCGAGTATTTCCGGATCGAAAGCATCTCCTGCCACAAAGTGTCCAGGATAGGTCTCCTTTGTTGTGTTGAACAGAACGTGGCTGAGCTCGAGAAACTCTAAAGAAAGACGATCATCAACCGCGATGAGTGAAACGAACAACTGACATGAAAAATTTTAACTTGCCTTTCCTCAAATCGGATGCGACAATGTTGCAAGCGGGAAAACCATCCGCTGCTGCCTTCCTCGCATCGATACCAACTAGAAAAAGGGAAAAAAATTCGTAGAGCATTTCAGCGCTCTGGACACCATTCTGATAAGGAATCAATTACAGCAGCTTCCAATGTCAAGCAGAATCGCTCCGCTCCGCTCACGACCGATTTTGATGATGTCGTTGTAGATGGGATTGTGAGTGATGGCCATCCTATCAGGTTCGACGGTCAGATAGTAGCAGAACATGGAGGTTATGCAGCTTTCACGAACTTGAGAAAGCGGAAACCATAGATACAGGGATATGGGGCAACCTGGATGGAATTCAGAAATAGTCTGTGAGAGCATACGGGATGGGGTGGCGAGATGGTCACCTTGTAGGCTTTCGCTTGGGCCACCATGATATGCGCCTTCAAGGCCTCATCGTCATCAATTCCCGTTGCTCCCTTGAAGAAGGCTGCTTCTTCAGGCGAGAGCGCATAAAGAGTAGGATCAAGCGGGGGAACGTCCTTTGCATGGACCCTAGATTCACCAAGAGGAATATCAGACGAGATTTCTATGGCCATTCCGCTGGGGTGCTGGCTACGACTGGAGGGCGGATGAGTATCTATTCAGCGTCAATTCAATGACCCCACGTCAAGTTCTTATACTAAAAACCATGGGCAGTGTTTATTGCTTGATTGCGCTGGAAGTGATGCACCGTGCTTACCAACTTGGGCGAGCGCAAACGCTACTAGTGGCTTTCGCATTTGGTACGATGTATACATCCATTTTGGATGATCACGCTTGCACGAATGTGTATGTGCGGCACCGCGTATAATGTCAAGACTCAAGACTGTACGTGCGTATGAGTGTAGACACCATGATGCCACCTGAGTAGACAAAAAAAAAACGATTAGTTACGATACGAAATTTCCAAAGGACAGGCGTACCATATGCAAAGATGTCCTATAAGGTTGGCGTACCAGACAGACTATCGGTCTGTATTTGGATCCAGGTACTGAAGTAGTCGCCGAAACTGGCGACACCTCTTCGGATGGCATCGAAGAAATTTGGGACAGCTTATGTGGCATTTAATCGGTGATACCACCCCAAAGTCGCAAGGCACCGAGATTTGTGTGGGTCGGAGGTGAAGAGAGACCACCTGTCGCCGCCCATGTATCATGGCACCGATCGCTCGTGTAGGAGGGAGCATATGGATAGCGGCAGTAGAGTGGGTTGCGAGGGCACGGACTCGACCAAGGAGGTTAATCTTGCCGCTCAATTCAGTGCGCGGAGTGGCCAGCAGCGATGCTGATTGCTTTGTCGCAGCGATAAGAGCGTTCGGCGACATTATTGCAGCCAAAAATATGAAGAACGCACATAAAGCCTGATAAAGGAGGGCGGTCAAAGCGGTGAGAGATGAAGGTCACTGTGAAAGGCCACGGTTGCCGACAGCAAACATGAAGAGAAGGCATACTTTGTGAGCGACAACCCGGCTTTGGCCATCAAGCCAATGATGTATGACCTTTCCGATGTCAGCGCAGTGGAAGTACAATATAATGACGACCGGCAGCTCCACAGGCTTGGGGGCGATTCAATACGCCCACATTTGATTTGGAAATCTTCGTGCCTCCGCACATCTTCCCCTCAGTCAGAAACGACCCGGCTTCGAATACATCTCAAGAATGGATCTCGCGGTGCAACGGCACCGCAGTCTAAGCAGATATTCCTGGAGGTGAACGGAAGGAACAAGCAATCATCCAGCCATGGGCAGAAGACCCGTAAGGAAACTTTGATCGTATGCTCAAGTTTCTGATGGGTCAGCTCAGTTCTCCTGCCGACGACTGAAGATGGTAATTAAGCATACGGAAATGCTTCTCACCTCATGTGGTCACACTCCACCGATGAAGCCATAGACTAACAACCCCACACTCTTCATATAATTGACCCAGAAATGCTTCAGCACAGCCCGTATCATCTTGCTCTCCGTTATCGTCCCTGCCAAGAGGCAAAACTTGCAATGGTTCCTGTCTCGAAGCACGCACAGCCGGCTGCTCAAAGTAGTGCTCAGGACGCCCAGCTATGCCACAGCAGGACCGCCAGGCTGTACATGTGACACCCTTAGACGACGAGTCCTGTTATCTCTGGCAACGTCCACCTACGCGACCAAACAACGAAGCAGTCAGTAAACCCACCATATCGAAATTCAGAGGTCAAGGATACCACCATGTACGACATATCCCCCGTACCCGCATCTCCCGCCGTAATCTCAGCATACAGATCACTGTGGCTGAACTCGTTGCAAGTCGAGCCATCCTGCTTTGGTCCAGACTTTGCAAGCGAGGCCGCCCTCTCGGAAGATGTCTGGTACGAGCGGATGAACTCACCTTCCAGGAAGACGTTCATCGCCTCAGTGTCTTCTCGAGTGTCCCAGGACGTATATAAGGAGGGCGTATCTGTTGCGAGTGTTGGAGATACATGGGTAGGCACGGTCACGATTCAAGGACCGTCTGCGCTCTCTCCCTCCAGCCTCGCTCT
>JAEVFL010000092.1:0-24747 GCA_021018615.1 Phlebopus sp. FC_14
TTTGCTCAAGTCCGATCAGGCATCGGAAAATGTCTACCTCGATTTTATCTCTACCCATCATCTCCGAGCTTGATGGACGGGATCCTATCACCAGTAAGTACTTGCCATTATTGTGATCATGCTCGCCTAAGATGAGAGACACGCCAAGCTTCAACTTTGCTTGTGTCGCACTGTAAAGAGCAATTCATTGTTTCAACTTGTCGCTTCCGTGACTCGCTGGTAAATGGGGATCCGATCTATCCCACCATCATGTTCATACCGTTATTGGCAGTGAAAGGACTGCTGGCGATGACTACTTAAGGCCGTGCCAGGACCACGGGCGTCGATTCTTTCTAGCCAATGTCCAACAACTCGAGTGCTCCAGTTTCTGTGTTTCGCCTTGGCCAGCACTTGGACGAGTCTTCTTCGGGTGACTCCCGTGGTGCGATCGCAAGTCATGGTACAGGAGATGACGCTCCATTGCTCGAAAGCTTCCACAGCCTCGTTTCAATCTCGGACTGACTCTTTACAAACATTCATGGCTAAGTTTGATCAACATCCCTGTATGGAATCCGCGGTGAAAGACCTATTCGCACCTGGTCTTCCGTACTATCGTGGCGTCTCCAGCTCTACCTCAGGCAAGGCACCTAAGGTCTTCGCAAAATATTACCACGTGCCGAGAGAACACTATCCAACCCCCCTCATACCATGTTCCAACCGACAATGGGCACGATGGCTTGAATGTATTATTTTGGCTACAAGGACTTGAAGGACGTCGAAGGCGAAGACGGAAGATTGATGGAGATTCCTGTTTGCCAAGCTACGAATGGTTTATTCCGCGTGTTTCTTGGATGGAGGGTAGACAACGATGACAGCCGCATGCCAACCACCCGTAGGTGTCTCTGGTGCTCTGGACATATAACAGTGATGGAGCCGTCGTAGTTCCCGGCCATGCTACATGCTTTCATAGATATGACACGGCTTGCTAACGAAAAATGGGACATGCTTCTGACCTGCATCCACAACGGTACCATCCCTGACTTGGACGAGGTAAGAGGTGTGATCCACTTGTCGGAATCATTACTGAGAGACACCAGTCTCAGTTACGGGCGGATCCACAACGCGCAGGTGAACTTCAGGCAATAAGTCCACCTTCCTCTTGCTCTGGTTGGGCAAGGCGAGTCTGGCCAAACCTCAGCGTATTCTTTACCGTATGTAGTGGTCCATTCGCGACGGCGCTCTCTAAAATAGGTCTCCAAACGTCACTGCTGTGACCTTTTCTCAATGAAGCCAGGTGCGGTCTATAGTTGGGCCAAATGTCGCTATCGTTAACACTGGCTATGGCTCGACGGAATGTAGCATAGGTAGACCGTTTAGTGGTGAGGAAGTTGGTAAGTACATACTCATCACCGAGGATGTTGTCGAGTTTCTGGAGGTTACGGCCGCAGCGGCTCGCGAGAATATCGTTCAGGCGGTAAGCATTTTGCAGCTTTACTCAGGACGGTCCTGTACCAACCTCTTCAACCTAGTGCGATCTGGAAGTGGGGAAGCTGTACGGGTTAGTGTTGACCACTGGAGACGGCTCGTGGATTTTTACCTGATTCCTGTCTTCCAGTCGTCAAGGTATCTGGAAGGAAAGCGTGGGTGCCTGCGGTGATATGCTTCTTCTGCTGATGACGGCGGGCTGCTACGTAGCACGTCGATGAGATTTAACTCAGTTGAGTTGCATGATCGTCTTATTGGTGACAGGACCTGATGCCCACCTTGCTGCGGAAAGAATCTTTGGGGCGTTTATGTTCATTAATTCGGCGCACAAGTCTGCTCTCGGGAGGCAGGCTATACGACTCCCTACCATTCGGCTGGTAAAACCTGATACATTCATGGAATACCGTCATTAGAAGGCTGAGCGGACGCGTGTTGGCGTTGGTCAGATCAAAGTGCGTGTTGTGGTCAATGACCTACCAGTTACCCATGAACTTTGATACGTGCTTGGATTGGTACCCCGGCACCAGGATCACTTGTCCATCAGAAGAAGGTGAAACGTAGCACGTTGATAGACCTTGCCAATGATCCAGATGACCAGCGGTTTTGCTTGCATGTTCTCAGTAGTAAAAGGGGTCTTCCTAATTTGGAAGGGGTGGTATTGGTGTGGCCTTTCTGCGACTGTCTCTAGCAGCCTCAGTCGCGTATGCATCCAACCGCTCACAGACGTTCCTCGACGTTCAACGCGACTGCGCCAGCCTCACTCAGAGGCTTTACCGGAGACCTTTTCTCTGATTCACGTAGACACGGATACCAGGGCCCCATTCGCAACGTCCGCTTACCCCGTGCAGCTACCAGTGGTGGAGGCACGATCGCCAACAGCGAGGATGGTGTGAGGTGTGTAGTAGCAGGACGAGAATGTCAGTTTTAATGCTCATATCGAAACCTCGCCTTTCTTGACGTTCCGTGTCTCAGCTCTTCGTATCTTGCGTTTGTCGGATCCTGACGAGACCCCGACCAACGAGCACAAATCGTCAGTGGGACGTGGTGGTCATCGTATTGATTCGTCGCGGAACCTTTGGGATGGAAGTGGACTCAAGATCGACAGTGCAAGCACAGACGTCGCGTGGTGCAGTGGAAGTGAGTGCGTCACCGACTTGTTTGAGGCCTCACTAAGCGTTTAGCAGACTATAACAACAAGATACTAACAAGTGCTCGCAACGGCGATCTGATCATGTGGGACCTGAATAAGTCTGGCAGTACCAAGTACGGTAGGTATTCATGAACACCCTTATTTCTCTGACTCGCCCGCCCTCAGAAAGAAAGACAAAGTACCACAACCGCTCGATCCATAAACTGTCTTGCTCTACGATCGTACCATACTATTGCGTGACCGGTTCTGCAGACGGTGATATGCGTATTTGGGTATGTCACACCATGTTCCGAAGTGAATTTGTGTTGGAGGTTTGATAGGATTTACGGGACATGTCGCGTTCAATAATGAAGATTCACCACCCAACGTCGGTTCGCTCCCTCGTCTTCTCTCCTTGTCTTTCCCACCCACTGCAAGCTGTTGTGGGCCTTGACAATGGCTCGATATACCGGTGGGATCTCCAAATGGGTCAGCGCGGCCAACTTGATCGTCTACCTGTAGCCCATTCGGGTGCAATTCTCGCCCTGGACTGGTGCAGTACCACCGCAGGGAGTGGGATGGGCGATGAGCTTGGTGGCGCGATGGACAGGAGCTGGATTGTGAGCGGAGGACTTGATCACACCGTCAAGGTGTTTTTGCTGTTTTCCTTGTCTGGTATTGCTATGTGTTGAATCAGCTTTTTCCAAGGTTTGGGATCTATCTTCCTCTGGCTCATCGTCGCATATTGCACACAAGCCGACTTACACGCTGCATCCGTCCTACCCCGTCCGTCGCGTGATTTGGCGACCCGACTATCCATGCGAACTGGCTCTAGTCTCAAACGCGGATTGGGGAGGAGGTAGTGGAAGTGATCTCGTGACGAGTCCTCGGCTGCAGAACGCTGGTACAGCATTCATCTCAAGCACCTCTACAGGTGGTGACGCGAAGGACGCAGAGCTTAAATCAAGCACAAGCGGTGAGGCTGTTGAAATCTGGGACGTTCGCCGGGGTTGGATTGCCAAGTGGACGGTAGAAGCGAGCGCTGCGGAAGGTGGAGTGACTGGTATGTATGGCTCTCATTCTGAGCTTCAGGACCCTTATGTAACTATGTTCACGTCCGTAGATGCGACGTTCCGTGATTCTCATGCGCTCTGGGCGCAGCATGTTTCCGGGACCTTTGCTCAGATTGACCTTCGTACGTCAGCTCGTCCCATAGATGCTATTCCCAGAGTCGCGCTATCCTGGAACGTTAGTAGTACCCCAGATGGGGCACTTGCATTCGTAGTGGACAAGAAAGGACGATGGGAAGTACCGTACGATGATGTGTAAGTCAGAGGTGTAGGTTGGTGTAGGTCACCGCTTGCGTTTTGCTAAAGTACTTTGCCAGGGAGCCGGAGAAGCGATCCTTACTTTTTGAGCGGAACGTGAAGCCGAAGGTTCCGGGAGACAAAAGTCGCGTTCCGGGGCTGCAAAATATGGGCACATATGTTCGGGCGACTCAATCTGGGGATCTCCCCAATGAGTTGTTTGGAAGGCTTGCCAAGGGCTATATTGTTCCTGAAAACTCTGAGCAGAGGAAACAGGCGTGTTTGATTAATGCCGAGGCGAGTGTCCGCATTCCTGTCGAGACACATGATATAAACTTATCTTCATTATTTAGGTTGCTCTACAAGCCGGAGACATCCATGCAGCTCAAGTATGGTTTCTTCTTACCTCTCTTTTGACAGACATTGTGCCGGGGTCAATTAGCTCGTCTCTCCCTCCAGTCGGAAAAGTAACTCAACCATTTCCTCTGTTCCACTCGATCTCTGCCCCAGCTGCCCTCCCAACCATTAATAGCATAGGCCCGCAATCGTCTGTGTCCACATCGAAAGCAACCTCCAATCGAGCGATTTCTTCGGAGTCGGTGGCCCAACACTTCCACACATCGTCTCCCTTGCACTCGCCGACTCAATCGAGGAACACCAATCCTTTCCAAACGCAACGGCGGTCCACGTCTCACAACAGTAATAGTACTTCAGCCTCCAACAACGATCGTCAGCACCGACACCGCTCCGAGACACAGCCGCCACCCCCCACTAAGCCACCTCCAAACTCTCGCAACTTGACCCCCGCATCATCAGCCTCGTCGTCGCCACGTCACGTCCCCGTTTCACTTCCACCGACACCGGCTTTACCGCCGACAACTATAATGACGCCAGCGACGCCGACGCCGCGCCGGCCTTCTGTGCTGGTGTCTACCAGTGCTCTGGTACATTCAAGCGGTAGAAGACCCTCTGTTTATAGCCGTGCATCTGCTGTCCCGAGTGCACACAGCGAGAGCCCCGGTGCTGCTAGCGCCAGTGACAAGAGCCTGAGACACGTTGGTGAAGGCGCCCTTGATGATTCTGACTCTTCCGACGGCGATGGGAGCAACGTCGGAGAAAGCCAGGGCGAACTTGAGCCGTTGGAAGCTGCGGTCGCGAGACTTCCTATGAGGCAAGCAAGGAGCTTGAGCCTGGGAAGGGCGGGTCCTGCACATCCGAGTCCGTTATCCAGGCTCGCAGGACAACAGCGCTGGACTGAAGATGAGGACGAAGGACCCAAAGGTATCAGTAGTGACGACGAAGCAAGTCCATCTCCAGGGTCAACGGACACGGATGGAGAACGTAGCGAATGTGAATCGGATGAAGAGGGGACGCGGCGGACTGTCAGAGTGAAAGCCAGCTCCGCGCGATCGAGGTCGAGAAAGAACTCCGTTGCGAAACGGAAGAAGAGTCGGAGTAGGAGTTCGACCGTGGTTTCACTTGCTGCGCCTCTGCGTTCACCGTCTGTTTCGCCACCGTCTAGCACTCCGGTCTCACCTGAGCAATCGAAGGCGGTAGCCAAACATGAGAGCCAGAGTAGCGTCCAGACGGTCATCGCTGGGTCCATCCTTGAGCAACACAACGAGGCGCCCGCGCGCCCCGAGGACCAAGAGGACGCCATCGACAAAGCGTGCGAGAGTTGGAAAGATATGAGTGACCGCATGAAAATATCGGTCATAGAGCAGGAATACCAGCTTCGGGAAGCGTGCTGGCAAGCCATGCGGGATGCTCTCGAGGAGTTCGCAGACGAGGTTTTCCACTTTATCAGTAAATTTCAAATATCCAGACTGACGAGTATGCAAAAGGGCGATATTCAGATGTGTGCTATGCTTTCTCTCATCGCACCCGAAGAGCTCAAAATTAAGACGACACGGGCGATACGATTTATCGAAGCTTACATCGGTGGGGCAAAGCAGGCATTGGGTTTTGACCTCGTCATTGACCGCCCTCTAGATATACTGATGCGACATCAACTTCATACCGCTGCAGCCTACCTTCGGAAGCGCACCGAGATCGAGGACGTCCGGCGAACGACAATGGTGCGCATACTCCTAACTATGCAATCAAGCCCCACCGCTCACAACCACCTAACATAGCTGGAGACTGTCATTTACACTGCATGTGGACGGTGTCGGAAAGCAGTAGTCGTCGTTCGTTCCAGAACCTCCGCTACAAAAGCGAGCCATGCCATCTGCACTTCCTGCAAAGCGGCCGTAGTAAGATGTTCCATCTGGTACGTTCAACTATTTGCAGTCCGGGCAAGGAGGCAACTTGCTGACGCCTACCTACGTCAAGTCACCTTCCTGTTCGCAATCTCCTTTTCCAGTGTTCTGTGTGTGCACACGGCGGACATCAAGATTGCTACAGACGATATTATATGAAACGGCCTATGCTCGAGCTCGCTTCTCAGCCATATGCTGCCCGGGGTCGACAGTTGCATAGAGATCAGGATGATGTCAATGATACTGTTGATAAGGTGAAGATGATGGAGAGAAGTATGGCAGGACACCCGTGCGCAGCTGGATGTGGCCACTTTTGTTGGGCTGCCGTTGCGCACAGCGAGCCCAGTGGTTAGACTAGAATACCAAGTCCGTAACGTGCAGGGAAATGCTGCCAGTGCCCTCACGTCGTGCTGATAGTTAACGGCTGTTGCCAGTGAGTTTCGGCGGTCAGCACAACCAGTTCATAGCCTGGAGGACATCGGCGTGACTGTTGCAGATGTAGAATCATCCAGCCGTCTAGCATCTTCGGCTACGCCATCCCCGCTCCTCTTTCCAGGAGCAGCTACCTGCTTCAGAGACCACTTTGCACGCTGGTCATTCCACCAATGCACTGCGTATTCCTTCTCAGCATCCCCGACGTTCTCCAAGATCTCGTGGAATAGCGCGTCTACAAGTTCGCTGCGTCGTGGTTCGGGTTCGGGGGTGGCATCGATAATTTCAATAACCGCGGATAGTGCTCTCGGCAAGAGTGCGAGAGGGAGGGAAGGTATACAGGAGATGAGAGCCAGATGTAGTCGGTGCTGTCGGTCTACATCCAAGGTCTTGCAAGCTGTCAAAAGCGAGTCGATGCAGAACCATGCAAGAGTAAGATGACCAGTTGCACTCTTGACGAGGGTGGCAAAGGCGAGGCGGAGCTGAGCGACGTTGAGCTTACCCTCTGCGGAGTTCTATCGCGCACATATGTTAGGTTTCCAAATTGCGTAGACGAGATGAGAGATACCTCAATTAGACATGTGGTGTAGAATGGAACCATCTTCTCCGTAAATGTAATATTCTGGGTATGGGGTGTTGCTGTGCGTGGGTCAGGGCGTTCCATGGCCTTTCGAGCCCGTGATGAAAAAATGGCCAACACGACGCTGTGGGCAGACTCGAACATGTCGCGGTAGGTCGCATCATTTAAATGACTGATAAAATGGTCAAGTGCTGCTCCAGCGAGGCGGAGTCGACGGTTGACTTACGGGGTGCAGAATGGTAAGACGTATGTCTGTATGATTGAAGCGCTGACCACCGGGAGAAGCTGCTCGATAACTGACAGTGCAAAAGCCTTTTTTGCTCGTTGCACGGGATGCGACGCATCAAGCATGTTGGACCATATTTCTTCGCATATACCCTTCAGGAACTGCTCGCTATCAACCTGATTACCCGCTAGAACGTCGAGAGCGAGGTAAAATGCACGCTTAAGATCTATAAATGTGCCATGGCCGGCACCACCGAATTTTTCGATCACGAAAGCGAGGTGAGAGAATGTACGAAGGACAGCAAGAGCAAGCGCCGGGGCCGAGTGAGCGAGTGTTGGTGGAACGTAGACGATGGCTGACAACCCTGCTTCTGCAATCATGATAGTAGCGAAAAGCAGGGTTTTGAGAATTGTCCAAATGGAAGCAGCAAGTTCCCGGGTTTCTGGAGCTAATAGATTGTGAACAAAATGAGTGCGGCGCGTGCAGAAAACACCGTACCAATCGTGTCATCTTGGAGGCCTGCCAAGTTACTTGCCAACCAGCCTGCTTCGACGTTTCGAGTCATGGCTTCTAAGCTTAGATATGTCTCTCCGATTTGTGGGAGGCCAAGCTTAGGTCTATGATCGACGAAAAGGGAAATGGTCCGAGCCCATAACTTGGACAGTGAACCCATGTGCTGCATAGCCTGCGAAGACGAGACTGCATTTATTTCTTGGGAAGCAGGTGTCCCAGGCTAAACGCTGATACTTAGAAAATCGCGACGCGAGTGGTCAGACGAACCTACTTTGATGCATATCTTGTAGTCTGGGTGAGGTTGATTACATGACGGTAACGATGAAAGGAAGGTTCCATCGCGGAATGTTTGTGTCACGATACGGGCGACCAGACTTAGCATTTGCTAGCGACTCATGAGTTGGACGTCGTATCACGGTTTGCAGGTACTAACCGGTAATGGTAGGGCAACAAACTTCTCCGGGGGAACAAGGAGCAGAGCTTGAGATGATACAATGAAAGGTAGCGTGAGGGCATCCTCTAAACTGACTTGAGATATAACTTGCAAAGTTATAATTCAAGTCATACCTCCTCCTTCGGTGACAGGTCGGAATTCCCTCCCCCATGAGTCCGATGACGAAAACACGACAATCACGTCCGCGAAAGCCAGAACCAGCTCGTCCTCTGCTAAACCTTTAACGTCTCGCTGTTTTGCTGGTAGCTTGGGTAGTACGTCCTCGAGTCCCAATAACAAACCGCTGCAGCAAGCCAACCGAGTGATCGCATGTCCGCCTTCCAAACCTTTCAAGAGTGAGGTCGACCAGGTGTTCAAACGAGTAGTCAGACCAGGAAAGAAGACCCCACTAGGCTCTTCCTTCGCGACCTGTAATTTAGCGTGAACCGCATGCCGGAATGAAGTGCTGAGAGCATCAAGCTTTGCTAGGGAAAAAGGCCGGAACAGAGGACTACTGACGACGGTCGCAGCTAACGGAGTCGGCGCGGGTGAAAGTCGAGCGAGACAGTGAGCAATTAGACCTTGGAGAGTCTGCAACGGAGGAACTGTGTTGGCACGACGATGCAAGTAGCTCAGTAAAACAGAGTACTCTCTCTCCATCGTCAAGTTGCAAGCAAACCTGCTCACCGCCAACTTCCAAGTCCATAATCACGTGCTGTACTAACACACAACTACGTTATGACCTGACGTCCTACGATTACATTTCTAGAACATTTACTGTAATACGCTGTCCATCCCGGCGAGACTCTCCTTCGCAGGGGGCCAGCTTGACGGTCTGACCGCGTCCTTCCTGAGCACGAGGCACTTCGTGCGCGTCGACAACATCACTAGCACTGGTTGCTCTGTGGGGATGCGAGGTTCAGTCGAAACAAATACACCGTTTGTTACCTGTCTGTTTCTTGTATCTAGCGCAGTATCATCCATACTTATCTGACGAATCAAAAAGGGCATACATACACAGGGAACGGAGATTGACTTACAACACCGACGGATTCTTTACTGGGGTACATGTGGAGGGGCCCATGAATACAGCAGCGTGAGCGCTGCGAGATGCATCCATGATTCCTGTAGACACGGGAACGTGCATCTGGGATCTCACCCCTGAAGAAGATGACGGTCTAGTCCATGGCGCCTATTTCGTACTGGAGATGCCTGTGCGATGTCAACGACGAACACGACGGCGCGTCGAGTTGATTGAGACACACTGCGATACCGTGGATGCCTCATCGAATTTGTGGCAGTCTCCACGCAGCAAGTCAGCAACGTATCCTGCAGACAAAACAGAAACGATCAGATATCAATGTAGACCCCTCGATACCGTTCCATGCGAGTCAAAAGCCCAGCAGATAAGTCCAAAATCTGAGCTCCCACACACTATCACTGCGACATGCTCGGATCTGTAAACTCGTTACACGTTATAACAGCTGGGTCGAGTTGTAGATGATCACTTCTCACCACAGCGTCGTGAGGGGCTGAATCGAAGCAGCGACACGCGATGGTGGCGCAGGCGTATGCTTTGGCCGATAAGTCGGTAGTGTACCAACTTGTACGATTGCACACACGGACCCGCAGTACCGAAAGTCCACAACGAAACCCACCGGTTGTTTCACTGGACAGCTAGACACGTCGCGTGCTGAAACTCGAAATAAAGAACATAGAAAAAAAGTAAAGTCCGTTCGTCGGAAGGCACGCGCACGTTTTCAATTGAGAAGCTCCCAGAGACGCTCTGAATCCACGAAGCAATCCCGCCGTTCTAATGGCCTGTTCTGATGAGATATTTCGGGCCCGGACAGGAAAGGACATCTGAATGATGCGGAGGAGTACAGCCAAGTTATATACAAGGATGGCGAGAAACCGGAACTCAACTGTGGTCAATGAATTGCATCGTAGGAAAGTTCAACTTCTCGGCAACACGACCGAATTAGACCCTGTGAATGTGCGTGCATACAGAGCGGAAAATTCATAGAAAAGCTAGTATTTGGACGGTATGTGTGGCATACGTGTTAGCCGCACCATAGAGCTTGATCAATTTAAGGAACCTTAGACCCACTGCGATTTAAAGTCTGAAGTACTTAAGGTCACGATCCAATGCGAAGTGACTTTTGAACGCGGGAAAGATACACACGGCTCTGATACGAGTATCAGTACTTGATAAACGTCGCCAAAAGAAACTAAAAATCATCCCTGACCTTTCAGGTTAACCATGAAGAATTAACAACTGCCAGTATCGACATGAAACACTTTACCGTATTCGATTGCTTGCCGGAGAGTATGGTGCAATCTGGCGCATCGTTGACTGTGACACTGCTTACAGTAGGCGATCTACTAGGTGCAAGTCTAATCGGCTAGTCCCAATTCGGTCAACACCAGAACCCGCGACTGCTAGACATCACGTACCCTCGAACGCAGGATACAGACCCAATCCCGCAAATCACGAGTACGCGGCACCATAATCCTTGCTGAGTAGAGAGCTCAAGGCCGACCTTGTATCTCATGTAGCCTGAGCGCGCAACGCCGGGGCTATGACACGAAAGGATTAGCTAGCCAACCTAGCTTCAAAGCTTGAGCCAAGTCCCGGAGAAGTAGGCGGCAGTTACACTGGCGAAATACTGCTTTGAGTTGCTCGCTATGTTTATCGTGGCTGCGAGACTCTGCTGGCCGCGTCGTGACGAGCCAGGTTGTCTGCCTAACAAGAGCAGCTGAATTGGTGGTCCAGAGATGTAGTCCACTACCTCGTCAAAGAGCGGTAGGGTATTTTCCCCGAGACTCCATGAAACGGACGTTCGTTGATCACGTTTCGGAGATTGCGGGGCTCCGGAAACAGGTCCGAATTCTCTTGAGCTTCAACCGCAACGGCAGGAAATGGTTCGGTGCTGGTGAGGACCGGTACACCGCTACCCGCGGGAATAATAGCTGCTCCGTGCGCTGAATTCCTCGGAAAATGGTATACATTACCAGCGATACCATATGTACACCACAGCACCAACCGATGGTCCGCAGTTATTGCAGCTTCCTTTCTTCAAGCGGAATGGTTCTCCTGGTCGCTTACATAACGGATGTAGTGGGTGTTAAAGCTCGTGACCATCTACAGCCGCTGGTGGTGGTAACGGTAGGAGCGGCAGGAAGAAGGAAGTCTTCGACCCACATTGTAATTCGCACGATGTTGAGCTTACATGTTATGTAGCTTGCAGTTGGTATCATATCCGAGGATTATTGGGAAGAGCGCATGAGAGAGCGCTAGGATCCGTTCGAGGCGGGGTTGGCAGTTCGCTTCGCTGGTCCTCCGTTAAAGAGCTTCGATGATGGTCCAGAGCGTGCACCATCAAGGACAAACTGAGATGACGAAAGCGTGGGCGCAGTCGGTTATTGGGAAGAAAAACCGCAAAGGGCAAGTGGTAGAAACACGCTTGGCGCAGCGTAAACTCTGGGATTTTGTATCAAACGGTGTCCAATGGCAATGAGCAAGCCTCCTAAAATTTTTGCCGAATACAACATCCTTGATGGTCAAACGGCACGATTTCAGCATGTTCAGAGTATTTCATCGAAAGCAGAAACGACGTACCAACGAGTGAGCATACAAGGAGTATGTACGATGTTGTTCTAAAGTCGAAGTCTAGGCGAGTCAGACCTTTGACCGTTTTCATTCCCGCCGATCACATACCGGAACCTGTGGGTCACACCAGGTCGTCTACGCTGGACTGAAACGTTCAGCTACGGCATACACCCACTGATCAGTATGGTAAACCATCTGGAGATGTACTTACGAGCGTGGTGAAGGGGGACTGTTATGTACTAGGTCCCAGTGCTAGTGTGTACCACGTATCTCGACGTGAGTGGTAACTTGTGTGAAGTAGGCATGCCAGTCAAATTTGAGTAAAGAGTGGCTTTGAAGAGAGTCGCACCAACCCACGACTAATTATCTTCCTTTCCGTCTGCCTGGGCCAACACCGGCCTTCAGTTTTGCTTCAGGTCAGATCTATCGCGACTCAAGTTGTATGTGGGGCCATTGTGCACCATCATACATACTGCAACGCGCGTTCAAGCTGCGCCGAAGCAGAAGGTGTTGGTACGTGGATCAGGTTTTACCACACTTGTGGATCTCGAGCTGGATGAGAACTACAAAGCGTGCACAGTAACACAGAGCTTCGTCGTATGATCGCATCTGCGTTTCAGCACAGTGCGACATGATGCATCGAAACTCACATCGTGCTCGTGATTTGGACGACATCCATCGACAAGATTCCCCGCCGCTGGCTAGCCGAGGCGACGACTTCAATTTCAGGCCGTCGAAGCGAGTCCTGCTTCCGCTGAGCGTTCTCTGATGCTTCTATACCGATTTGGGCTGACAGTGCTGAGTATTGAATGTCTTATATCCGTTCACTATCCACTGTGTGGACGTTGCGTGTCCTCGTTGGCACAATAGATCAGCAACAGGCTGTACTGAGACTTCCACATGCAAAATTGCATTCAAACTCGTACGTGAATAGTTTAGCATTAAGATAGTTCCCTGGCCAGCCTGGCCCACGGTCAGCTTCGACTTCGTTGACGTGCCCCGTCATTACCACACGAGAAGAAGCCACTAAGATGGATTTGGTCGTCGAAAACGTGCATGGCAGTAGCATTGACAGAGACCCGAAGCAAGTACTCTCGCGAGGTGGTCATAACATAAAGCCTCAAGCGAGGTCTCGTGCTCGCGAGGAAATATGAACCCCCTGTCGCCGAGACGCCTTACCATCTTGATTTTGCGTGTTCTCGTTACTCCTTGTTTTAGCATCCATGGATTCAGCTAGGGCGAGCCACGTCGAATCATATTCCGCTGGCCCTAGTACTCACGGCATGGAGCTTGCTGGCTATCTTTGAAACTCGGGGAGTCCCCAGAAACTGTGGGCCCTTGTTACTCACACCCAGATGGTGATGAATTTTCGCTGTTTTCAGACAATTTCGAGATGTAGTACTCACGTTCGGTGATGCCTTGGCCCTACATACCTCCGCTCCCCCTGTCAAGTTTTCAATGAATGTCGACACAGCCATGTAGCTGATATTGTCAGTGATGGATCCTGATGAACCGTGCTCATGAACACGGAAGAAAAGATACATCGGCTCGCTACAGCCACCTGGGAAGGCAAAGCGGAGGAAAATGTTTTAAATATATTACATAAGCTAGAGTGTTCGGTGTCTTTGGGAGAATCCTGGGTTTCGCAACGCTGTCCTTCGACTCGTCGCTCCCGTCCTTCCTGCTCGTCGCCGCATTCGTCGTCGCTGTCGCTGTCGTCCCCGAACGCATCGTCTTCGTCGCGCCCGACGTCGTCAAGGAGCCTTTTCCAGCTCAGGCGTCCCTTGGTTGGTGGCCCCCAGGATTCTCCCTCAATTCGTAACCACAATATCTCCCATTCTTCCAACACAGTCTTCCCTCGTCTCGTCATTCCCAAATTTCTCCCCTTCGACTCTAGACGCACTTCAGCAAATATCTCGACCTATCTTTGCTTTTGATCCCCCCCAATGTCTCCAAGTCCATCTGACAATTCGCCCTGGCCTGCACAAACGGCCCCACCTTCAACATCACACTCGAGATCAAAGAGAATGGCACGTTCGGAAGGGATATTACGCTCTCATCCACCGTTGGAGAAAAGGCAAAACACCATCATCTCAGATGCAGACGCGGTTGGTGTGTATCCCGTCCATTTTGCTCTGCTCGTCACCGCGATGCGCTATCCCAGCATCACATGAATTGCCTCTGTACTGACCTCCGTCCTTGTTATCCAGCGGAAGCCAAATACAACTGCCAGATCTATGCCAACAACAACAACGTGACGTGTTTTCCAGATGCTAATGATCAGGTGCTCCAACACCAATGGGCAGCCGTCGTCTGTAGGTCATGCGCGTTCCCATCACCGTCGATATGTTCAACGTCTCGCAGGGAACAGCAAACGACCACAGATTGATCAGTACAATTTGGTCAACCTGTACCTCTTCAACGCCGACACTCAGCAGCCCTTGTTCACCATCACTAACGTCACCAACCCCACCGGTACAGCTGGTCAGTATAACTTACCGGTGAATGACAGCTGGTTTGGTGAAGAAGGATTGTCATGGAACGGTCAAAACTTGAGTTATCCTTTTTATTGGATCGTGACGAACCAGAACGGACTCGATGGTTCTCAAACAACGAACCCAACTTTTTACGCCATTCGTATGTTGCACTAGGGCCTTTACGTTGTGTTGATTCTGATCACCGTCGGACTCACAGAAACAACGTATGCTGACTCAGTAGCTTCCTCCATGTCTTCGGCCTCGCTGTCGTCGCTTTCTGCCCAATCAACACTTTCTGCCATGTCTGTAATGTCTTCATTGTCGTCCCAGTCCACCGCATCTGCATCTGAATCTGCTTCCGCGAGCTCGTCCAATTCCTCTTCGTCTGGTAGCATCCAACAATCTCAGGGAAATTCGGCTTTCCCTCACTGGGCAATTGCCGTGATTGTTGTCCTCGGCTTCCTCGCTATCGTTGCCGGAGGTGCGTTGATCTGGCTCATCATGCGGCGGCTGCGAAGGCGCGAGCGACTCTCGAACCGTGGATCCATGGGCTCGTCGTCACCTATGATGGCAAATGCTCAGAACTCCAACTCGCCACAACTACCTCTACTCGCGGGAGCCGGGGTCGGCGCTGCGACTGGCCGAGCTTCTTCAGAGCATCACCGGCCAGCTTCGATCGTTTCTCCTGACGGAGCCTCGGAGATTTCAAGGGCACATTCTGCAGGGGATTCTGGACCTTTCTCTGGTGCTGACGCAGCAATTATGGCGGATGCGTTTAGGAAGGCGTTACGGAAACCTGATTTCGCTGGTGCGCCTGTAGAAGAGGCCGAAGACAGAAAAGACGATGCCATCATGAACCGCGAACTTGCCGAAGAAGGCAGGGACATTCGTAGCGTCAGCTCGTCACGGGGAGTTAAAGTGGAAACCCTGGACGATGGTGGTGATACAGTGCAAAATCGCTAACGACAGGATTTCTTGTGCGCGTTTGCTTTTTATTTTATTTGCAAATCGATTCTCATTGTTGGTTGAAATATTGTTCGGATACCTTCGTTGCAGTCCGTCTCTCCTGTTGTCGCACTTCGTCTGGCGTGTAGTGTTGTATCTTCTCTGTGGTTTTCAACTTCTGACCTTATAATCTGGCTTTTTCCCAGCTACCGCGTTTACACTCTTTCGCCCAGTCTTCTGTTTGTTGCAAGATTGGCCCTTTACCATTCAACCCGTTCTCGGTAATTGATACTTCCGCTTACTTTCGTACACGGACCGTCTACCCTCCTAGTCCTGCTTGAATCTTCCACTCAAGTAGTTTGTCTTACATGTCCACAATCCTCAAGGGCTCTGCCGTTCATTGCGCACACCACACGTCAGGACTTGTCTTTCATACCTTGTCGGACATTGTGTCTTCCTACTTCCCCCATACCGCCAACCGCACCACATACGAACTTCAAACTGGCTTCTCCACTCCACGAAGTGGGGATGAATCACGTTCTTTATATACCACCCACTGCCGCTTACTCTTTCACTACCTACACCTCCTTCTCCCCCGAAGCTGTGTGTGCATGTGGAACATGCGCCGGATGGACAGCTCCACTGGCAGAGATGGACGAGAACATTTTTGTTTTCTTCACTTGTCTTTTTTTTTGTTTTTTTTTCTCGTCTGCCGTCTGGGACACCTTACAAATTACTTACATGGCGGGTTTTTTTTTAATGACGATGAGATGAAATAAACGAATTACTTGGCACCGTGGAGTCTCTGGCTTTAGTTCAAACCTTGAAGGTACAGTACCTACAAAGGCAAGTACGAACAGGTACATAGACTTTAGAGCCGCGTTCTGCACGAGCTTAACGTTACTTCTTGGAAATGCGACCGCGTGATGGATTTGGGAGACCAGGTGATGTCGTTCGTAATTTCATTTTAGGTGGTGTGAGCGTTTTGTTTTCGGGTCACTGGACCGATGGGTGAAACTGAGCTAAGTTGAAGTATATGTGAGACGTCTTTTCTGAGGGTTTGGTTCACCGTCTTGGGATTACTATTCCGAGTTCACATGCTGGCCCACAGAAACCGCTGAGCCTCTGTCGACGTGTGCACTGTCGAACGTGCCTTGGCCTATATATGATGAATGAGGAATATATGGTGCAGCAACCAGTGCGTTGCGACGTCGCATGACTACGACCAACATGATAATATCGGACACCTTCGGTCATTGCATACCATTGTGGACTGTTGGTGCAATAACTTGAGGCACGGTCCCCCAAGGATGACACGGAGGGCACTGATGAACGAGTGACCTTGTAATTATCGTAACCCCCAATCCTCGCGTTGCAAGGGGACGCAGATACTATCTTGTGCCGGAAGATTCAGAACACGGTTCCGGGTTAAGAAAATGCGATTTGTTATATGGGCGAGGGTAGGCGCGACAACAATGCAGGAGGGCAGATAAATATGCACCTTGGATACTGTACAAAGCCGTTCTAAGTTTAGTCCTTTTTTTCTTCTAAACGGGTGCACGGAACTCCATACGCAAAGAAGTGAAAGGCTTCCCGGGTAGAACTCGACAATGGCTGTGATTAGTCAGTTGCGTGGTTATTATTTCGTTTTGACAGATGCCGCATCAATAACTCGTAGCTACAAAACAACAGATTAGAGGTTGAGGGATATCAGTGGATACACTCACGATAGCAACGTAACGGCACTATTGGGCACCGTTCGAAATAGGTTCACGGATAATCCCTTGTACAAGCCAGACCACCCCTCTTTCTGAATGATCTTGCGTGTGATATATATGATGCCGCTGCGGGGATGCGTCTTCACCATACCGTCAGACGACATGTCTTCTGCGATGGGTAGTCGAAGTGTCTGAAGTCGCGTGCGTACGACCTCATGAGGGTATGTAGCGACAGAGGCTGTCATTTTTGCTATTGCTGAACAAAGAAGAATCGTGTCGCTGCGTAATTGAGCAGTTGAATCTCCCTCTGCATCCGCTACTCAACAAAGTCCGAGAAAGAAAAGTATATGGTGGGAACTCACGTGCCCACAGTTTAAGTTGCTCATACAGCGGGAATTGAACTGCAACATGAGTGATTCCAAATAGACTGGGTAAAAGTCCACGATAAAATGCTCGTATGCCTTCGGTGCGATAGATGGTCAGGGCTGCATCGAAAGAGTGCCGATACCTCACTTCTCGTCGAGATTGTGTCTGACGTAATAATGAGAAGTGAGGTGAATTGCTTCTTGACAAATATATAAAGTCGATGTAGAGGAACGTTGCATACCATGAAGCGAGTCTTTATAAACCATAATGGGTTGGTACATGTGGTGCTGGTTGCTCCAGCTATCATTGCGGATAGGATATGGAGTGTCCACGGGTGATCACGCACGACTGGCTGATAACCCTTGGGCTGTGCGGCGGGGTAGAGTCGCCCAGGTTTTGGGTTTTCGCCCAGAGCAGGTTCTCCGAAATGTGTCTTGATCCCATCGTAGACCGCAAAGTATATTGCCCACGTAGGAAGATAGCACAAGATAGTTGGTCCTAGACCTCGGTACATTCCCCGGATTCCATCGTGTCTCAGGGTGCTTTTGACAATGTCTAGATGCAGGGAAATCAAAGGAAGAGATAAGGGTTATGAACGCGGAGATGAATAGTGTGAGTGACGAACCAAGGACCCCTTGATAGCCTTCTTGGCCTTGAATAGCCCGCTGAGCCTGCAACTTTGTCTTGACGACATCGAGAGGACAGGTCGCTATGCTAGCCACCAAGCCGCCTCCAGCGCCAGCTAAAGTTGGGGCGACATGTGTCAGAGAACGGCGTCAATGAGGAAGATGGATCGCCTGAGCGCACCAATCATACTGTTTGCGGTCCATTTATTCTTTCCTGACTGCATCGCTCTTCCCCGCAAAGCGGGGGGATGCTAGAGTATTCGAATGCTTGCTATCTTGAGGTTCTTTCGCTGCTGTGGAGGAAGAGGTCAACCTGAAGCTCGCTGATTTTGCTGCCAACGCACTCCGCTCCCTTATAGCGCTTATGTAAGTAGCTGACCATGGGGGCAAAGGCCGGCTCTTGCCGAATACAAGTCTGCTTCAAGCCACTTTAGCACTTGACTAGTACAGGTCCTTTCGTCTCACTTCACATTGTGTCAAGACTTCGCCATCTGTCCTGTGAGCTGCGCACGGACATCCTATGCCAACAGCGCCTACGTTTTCCTCGGGTTGTCTTCATCGCAGGCGTGGAAACCTGAATCGTTACAACAGTTATGGTTAAAGTAACGTACAACGGTGTCGCTCTCCGGCGAGAGCGACAATACTATTTACATTGAAGGCAACCACTACTTCCCCCCTGATTCCGTGAATAAGGGGCCTACCTCCTGGACTCGGACATGTCGTAAGTCTCAAACGTCTTGTCCGGTCAGCTTGGACTTTCGTACTTGCACGTCCCTGCAGCGCTATCTGTTCGTGGGGAGGGTGAGGCTTTGATGTCATGCTAATGGATTACTGAGTGCTCATAACCTCGCCCGCAGGACCGCTTCCTGTTACTCTTTTGATTTCGGTGGAACAACCATAAAGGATATTGCGTGGTTAGTGCACTACATTGTTCTGGACCTTCACCGAGCAGCCGGGCTGAAAATATCAAGCGCTATGTCGCCTTCTCCCGGGTAGAGTTCGCGTAGTAATTTGTATGGTGACGCACCCCACAGCCACTGCAAAACAGGGCCTCGATCATTACAGGAAAACCACGGTTCCGACACTTGAAGCAACATATCATGATGTGACATTGTTCTCGTTGGAGAAAATGTACTGCATGCCTGGGAGATCCATCAATAGTATTCCTCTTCAGAGTTATCGCTGTATTCATTCATCAGTACATCCTCGTCGGCCGTGGCCTCCGCAGCAGCTTTTTCCTTGCGTTCCATTTTTTCTTTCCGCCCTTGTTCGTACTGACCGCGACATTCCTCTTCTTCGGCAAACGTCACAATTTCCAGCTTTGTCATGCGGGCACAGGATATCACTTTTCTCTCGCAGTAAGCCTGAAATGGGTCGAAGAGACGGGGAGAGGCAGTAGTCTTGTCTTCAGAGTCGTCTTCCTACGAATGTTCTTTTCGTCAGCCCATGTCGGCAGCTATCCGAACATTATCACCCCTGGCATCTCGTCAATGGCACCCTCGACGAAAGGCTTGGTGGTACTCTTCCTGAAGCCGGGGGTGACGCGATAGATAGGCCTGTCTGCATCGTAACCAATCTATAATAGCGCCCGGGTCCTGGAGCTCCCTCTTCCATAGGACGCTTTTGGCCACAACTCTTGATGGTGCCAGGACGATCCTTGTGGTCGTCTGACATTCGGATATGCCTCCGCATGGCGTAAATGGGAGTTGTTCCAACCAGCATGTGCAGGTTGGCATACGTGAATGTGAGTAGGAGTTGCACGATGTTGCGATGAATTTGAACTTTTTGAGCTGGAAACGGAGTTGATGTACTTCATGGTTTTTATGGGGAATGTGGTATAAGAGTCAATGGTAGATATGTTTGAGCGGCTAGGACGCCGCAAGGATCTCGCTCAGCACGAGGTCGTAATCAACATGGTACTAACTTAAGACCTTGCCACTCTGTACTGGTACTCGCAGTGCCGACCAGTTCAGCTAGTGAACGATCAGTAATAGTCTATCGAAATCGCGTCGTCGGCGAACTAGTATAAGCTGACACTTGGCAGTGATGGAGCAGGAGCGCACTGGCCGGCAAGCTTTGATCCCCAGACAGTCCTTCGTGGGTCTCATCAAGTTTATACCACGCCTGATTTCACTCGAAGAAAACGCAGAGGACATCGGATCAGCCTGGTCCTAGGTGAAAGAATAACAACCTTGCAATACTGAACGTAAACCACCAAATTTAAGTCGTCGTCGACCAACAGTGGAAGAAGTGATCGTGCGCTGGATATGCCAGCTACGGGCCCGTTGTCACCAAGTTCCGTGCCCTAGAATCGAGAACCGCGCGGAACCAACGTGGCCAGCACGCTGTGCAAGTAGATCCGAGACCGTATTTACGATCCTCTAATTCACCGCGTCGTCACGAAACTTCGTGAGACCATGGCATCTCATCGCAGGATGTCGGTTAAGATGACCGCCTCGAGCCTGACATAGAAAGCAATCGTAGTGATTTCCCTCAAGACCGCATCGAACAATTGGGGAAAGCTGTGATGCACGACAACCACCATTGCCGCATGCAACTTGGTTGCAGGTAGGGCACTTAAGCAGTTCATGGCGGCAAATTGGACAGGCAACATAGCTGTCTGCCATGTCGTCCGGACCGAGAATGCCGCGTTCGCTAAGAAGAGTGAGGAATTCCTGGTGGATACAAAGGTGAGACGGTTGAAGATTGAGCTACCAATAAAAGGCACTAACCAACAGCGATTTGAGCAGTGGTTCTGAGATTCTTGCACTCTGCTGGGCCTGGACTAGCGACGTTGACTGTTCGGGGAAAGCAGCGTGACAATTACGGGCGACAGCAAGTCGGATCTGACCAAATCGTCGAATTTCGTCTACGGGGGTTGCGATTGAGGATGGCAATAAGAAATAACGATATCGGCGTTTGTCGAACACGAGACCTAGCGTTAGATTCACTTGGAAAGTCATCTGCCACAACGTCGGTCCTCTGGGCCAGACATATTCATAGATGCGTAGTAACGTGTCACCAGATGGGTGCGTAGTCGCATCGCCAGGAAAAACGAGTTTGAGTTTGTACCGCCAGGGATCGAGTTGAGTTGGTATGTTCGCGATATCTACATGTTGATAGATGGCCTGCAATACAAGCAAAAACTGAGGGCCGAGAGAACTCGCTGAGCCATGACTATCGAATGAGATATCTGACGTGAGCGACATGGCTGTCCAGACTCCACGAAGAGCGCTCCTTTCCAAATGAGACCAAAGACTGGCAATTACACAAGTCAGAGAAACATCTGCGTGTGCTAAATCTCGAGACAGACCTCCTCGTAGTGTCGCGGACGTGTATGCGTTTGAGTGGGTCATAGGGCAGACGTCTGTAACTTTAGTAGTCTTCGCTGTCGCTGGCTACTTCGGTAGATCTCTGCTATATGCGCCGGCGGTCGGTTTTCTTCATTACCGCGCGACAAAGCAAGCGTGTTCATTGGCAGAGCTGCCGCATCAGAGCCGCTGTCAGACTGACGACCAAACAACTGAAGAAATATTAGTCTCCCATAGATAGTTGGAAGAGATGAAGACGTACTACTTGACTGTGACACTGTGACAAAGTGTGACGCTGGTGTGCATGAGTTGCTAAACGGCCGCTTCGAAGCAGGCGACCACCGAATGACGACCGACCTCCATCGATTCATCAGCGACAACTGCCTCAGAGTAAGTCGCAAAATTGTTCTTTTGCTAATTCTTTCGTTCACGATTTGTTCAGCTCTTTGGTCTTGCAGACAGAAGTATCATTGACTTTGTCACTGCTTCCGGTCAGTTTCCGTCCTCCCGGCGTCTGGTCATAGCTCACGAGTCTCATAGCATCGTCGTCAAAGTCTCCAGAAGCTCTCTTCACGTCCCTTACTGCCTCAGGCCTTCCTGACACCCCCGATGCCCATTCTTTCATAACCGAACTCTTTACTCGTGTCCCCCGGAAATCAAAACACAAGCGTGGTGTAGACGAAAGTTCGAGGAGGCAGGCAGAGCGGGAGGCGCGGAATATAGCTGCAAAAAAGTATGGCTTTCTATTGGAAGAGGAAGCGAAGCCGGATGTGGTCGAATTGAGGGGGCAGACGAGTACCTCCGGAGCAAAAGACAAGCGGGGCAGACACTTGAGGAAGAGAGAACTCGACAGCAAGGAGTGGGACAGCGATGAGGAGGAAAAGTCGCGCAAACGCCATAAAACCGACGAGGCCGCCTCACCCTCACGGCGCCAGGCCCTCTCTGACGAAGAACTATTGGACTTGCCCGAAGTGGAGGATGAAGAAACTCGGAAGGAGCGAGAACGTCTAGAGGATCTTAGATCTCGTGACGATTTTGCCGAACGCGTTCGTATGCGTGATCTGGAGAAGACCAAGAAACTTGTCGAGGATCGCTCCTCCCGTACTGCCGGTGCTGCAGATGCTACTGCCCGTCTACAGCTCGCAGACGATCCCGAGGCTCGCACAACAGCGCTACCTTCGCTACGACTACATTCACGCCAAGAGTACCTCACCAAGCGCGAGATCCAACAAATCGAGCTGTTGCGCAGAGAGATTGCCGATGATGAGGCACTTTTCGCCGGCATGAAGATATCAAAGCGGGAACTGCGAGAACTAGAAAGAAAAAAGGAGCTCCTAAAACTCGTCGAGGAACGTCTCAAGATCAACGACCAGTGGGACGGGTACCAGCTTCCTGAAGACTATTTCACGGAGCAGGGTAAAATCGACAAGAAGAAAAAGGAAAACGCTTTGTACAAGCGCTATGAGGAGGCGAAACCGAAGGACGATCAGTTCGTCACCGACGTGGACCAGTGGGAGGCCAGTCAGACGCAACATAGCGCTTTCAAGACAGGTGCCATGGATAAGCAGGAAATCGTGGATCACTACGAGTACGTATTCGATGAGAGCCAAACGATAAAATTCGTGATGGATCAGACTCTCAAAGGCGAGGGAACATTGAGCGCGAAGGACAAGCTTCTCCAACAGCAAATCGAGGAAGCCGAGAAGCGAGGTGCGAGTTATCTTCTATTTCAATATCCTGAAACCTAACCAAGTCTTGAATCGCAGCTAAAAGTATTGACGAGACTCGTAAATCCCTTCCTATCTACATTTATCGGGAGGAATTACTGGCTGCCATCAAGGAACATCAAGTTCTCATTGTTGTCGCCGAGACTGGTTCAGGCAAGACCACTCAGCTTCCACAGTACCTTCACGAAGCAGGTTATACGGCTGGAGGGCAGAAAGTTGGGTGTACGCAACCACGTCGGGTAGCAGCCATGTCCGTCGCGGCGCGTGTCGCGGAGGAGATGGGCACTAAGGTTGGCTATGAGGTTGGATATTCGATCCGTTTCGAGGATTGCACCAGCGATAAAACCGTGCTCAAGTATATGACGGATGGATGCTCTTGCGGGAGTTCTTGACAGAGCCAGACCTTGCCGGATATTCGGCACTGATCATTGACGAGGCACATGAGAGGACACTTAGTACGGATATTTTATTTGCTCTTGTCAAGGTGCGCAGCCAGCTGTGTCTTACCTGCCGTTATCACAGGCTCATACAACAATGCAGGATATTGCGAGATTCAGACCTGAACTCAGGTTGCTTATTTCCAGTGCCACAATGGACGCTGAGAAGTTCAGCGAGTACTTTGATAATGCACCTGTGTTCTATGTTCCCGGACGGCGTTATCCCGTCGATATTCATTACACTCCTCAGCCAGAAGCCAACTACCTCCATGCCGCCATCACCACTGTTTTCCAAATTCATACAACCCAACCCAAGGGTGACATCCTTATCTTCCTTACTGTAAGTATTATATACCTATCATATTCTTTACATTCGCCAACCCAGCTTCCTAGGGTCAAGACGAGATTGAAGCTGCTCAGGAGAACCTCCAGGAGACCGCACGTGCCCTTGGCAATAAAATTGCTGAGCTTATCATATGTCCTATCTATGCAAATCTCCCGTCAGATATGCAGGCCAAGATTTTCGAGCCGACGCCTCCAGGTGCACGGAAGGTAGTGCTGGCAACGAATATCGCGGAGACGAGTATCACTATCGACGGTGTGGTCTTCGTGATAGACCCGGGATTCGTGAAACAAAACGCATATAATCCAAGAACAGGTATGAGCTCGCTCGTTGTCGTACCGGTAAGTCGGCCTCGGATCAACCGTTGTGGCTTTTCTAAACAACATCTACGTCCAGTGTTCGAGAGCGTCTGCAAATCAACGCGCTGGTCGTGCAGGGCGTGTAGGACCAGGGAAAGCTTTCAGGCTCTATACGAAATGGGCTTATGCCAATGAGCTGGAAGAAAACACCGTCCCTGAGATTCAGCGTACGAATCTCGGTATGACTGTTTTGGTGCTGAAGTCGCTTGGAATTAACAACTTCATGGAGTTTGAATTCATGGATCCTCCACCTGGGGAGACGCTCATTCGTGCCCTGGAGTTGCTCTATGCACTTGGGGCACTGAATGATAGAGGCGAGTTGACGAAACTTGGTCGACGGATGGCAGAATTCCCTGTAGACCCAATGTTAAGCAAGGCGATCATTGAAAGTGAGAAGTACGTCTGCACAGACGAGGTATGTCACACCTTTCTTTCGCATAGACTGTCTGATCCGATTGCTCGTGTAGGTTCTGACCATAA
>JAEVFL010000093.1:0-24382 GCA_021018615.1 Phlebopus sp. FC_14
GCGCATGTTAGTAGTCCGCAACAAATAGAATGTTTAGAACGACTACTGCATGCGCGAGCTGAGCTAGCGCAGCTGGTCGGCTGGGACAGCTACGCTGGCATGACTTTGAATGATAAGATGGCGAAAACCCCGGGTGAGCTGCTACGTGCTGTCGTTTATCCACGGGTCTTGATGTGACACGGTTCTTGTAGAGAACGTCAGTCAATTTTTGGACACTTTCTTGGATCGGACAGCTATTCATGCTCACGATGCTTTGCACACACTGAGGCTACGAAAACAAGCACATCTCAACACTCCTACACTACCTATTATACACGCCTGGGATAGATCCTTTTACTGTCCGCCAGAGCCACCGGAACCGCCCATCCCTCTCCCGCCCCTTTCACTCGGTCGTGTTTTCATGGGATTATCACGTTTATTCAAGCATCTCTACGGAATTTCACTCCGACCAGCAGAAGTTGCATCCGGCGAAGTCTGGCATTCGGACGTTCACAAGCTAGAGGTAGTTGACGAAGATTATGGTGTTATCGGGTGGATATATGCTGACCTCTTCGCACGGAGCGGGAAGCCATGCGGTGCCGCTCATTATACAGTGCGCTGTTCGCGACGTACGGACGACGACGATGAGGCTGGTGATTTCGTGATTTCAGGAAGTGAGGAGTTGCTCGAACTCTCACGAAACTTCGAAGCCGTGAAGCGACACAAGCTGCGCGGAGAGCACGGAGATTACCAGCTTCCCTTGGTCGTCCTGCTTTGTGAGTTTGTTCGCCCCACCATCGCCCGTGGACCCACTATTCTGGAGTGGCACGAGGTGCAGACCCTGTTTCATGAAATGGGTCACGCCATGCACTGTGGGTCATTCCCCCGTTCATTTATGAAACGATTTGTTGATTAAATTGTAGCGATGATTGGTCGAACAGAATATCACAACGTTGCTGGCACTCGTTGCGCGACTGACTTTGTCGAACTTCCATCCATTCTTATGGAACATTTCCTCAATTCGCCAAGGGTGCTGTCGCTCTTCCTCACTGATGGCTCCTCTATCATCAATCAAACCGGCAACCACCACGAAGACCCGTGCCGATTTATTGATACCCATGGTAGCATTCTACTCTCCGTCCTGGATCAAATATATCACTCGACCGCCGTCCTTGAGCCAAATTTCAATTCAACTGCGGCCCTGGAGAACCTGTACAACACTCGTGGCTTGATCCCCCATGCACAAGGAACTTCGTTCCAAACACAGTTTGGCCATCTTTTCGGCTATGGAGCAACATACTACTCGTACTTGTTCGACCGAGCCATCGCGTCGCATGTGTGGCAAAACATCTTCTCCGATGCTCCTCTACATCGCGAGTTGGGAGAGAAATACAAGAGACAAGTGTTGCGATACGGTGGTGGGAAAGACCCATGGTTGATGCTCAGTGCGTTACTTGCTGCACCTGAGCTTGAAGGTGGCGACGCCGATGCCATGAGACAAGTGGGTAGGTGGAAGATGGAAGATGGAATTGTTCCGGAACGACATTGATTAGCAAGAACCTAGTGGAAATAGTGGAATATATGCAATCGATTGTCATAGACAACGAACAAAGCGCGAGTATATGATACCTTGCAACAGGAATAAAAATAAATAAGTATAGAGAGCACAAGTCAAACGTCGTATCATCTGGGTGTTTAGACGTTTCAAAATTCTGCAGACAAAAGCTAAATTAAACTTACACAGTGAGAGCCTCTCCTCGTATCTCCCGTTCCATAAGCCGACAAGCTTCTTGTAGAGCCTTAAGTTGATCTAGCTTCGTCTGCTTTCTCGTGTGGTTCGGGAAATCCTCATTAGATTGGTCCACCGATACCTGTAATGTATCGATTTCCGGCAGAAACTTGGAAAAATCTCGGGCATCCAAGGAATCAGTTGAACAATTGACCGCAAGATCAACGTTCGAGGATGCGGGTGTTTCCAAATTGAGCAACTCGGTCCAATTTGTTGATTGTAGCGAATCTGATGCATCCTGTGAGAGTACATCCACTGAGAGTGGCACATCGGGGGGCGGCAAATCTATTTCTTGATTTGACGTGGACGAATCTGGGTTGCATTCACCAAAAGAGTTCAATAAAGCGTAGAAATCAATCGTGCTGCTAGTTGATGGTAAAACAGAGTCAGGCGTGGCCTGACACGCTTGGGTACAAAGCGTCGCCGTCGCTGAGGCCATGAGCAAGGACAAGAACTGTAATCTAGCAAAATATCATACCTGGAGATGACGGTCCTAGTTGATCATACTTGCGAGGAATGGAGTAACCGTTGAACAGCTCTATCTCCCACAGCGCAGACTGATCCGGCTCAGTACGGTCAACCGGAGGCGGAATGTCAAAGAAGCGGGCAAAGTTGTCGTTGAACCAATCATCCACGCCGTCCTCACCTGTGATTGATCTCATGGGAAGAGGGTCGGATACGGCATGGACGCGCGGTCCAATGGCTGATGTACGGGGACGCTTAGGCAAGCCTTGCGTATTGGCATCCGACAGCCGACGCTTTCGAGTGGGCGGAGCATTGGCGCAAATTGGTGCAAAGGACCATCCGGATGGTCCATTATCGGAGAGATCCGTGGTGCCAAAGGTTGTTTCGGGAGGCGAGGGCAGCTTTCTGAACAGTGGCAGGCACGACGATGTGAAAGCAGTTTCAGAAAACCTGTAAAACAACGAACATGGTGGCTCGGTTGCAGAAAGAAGGCGTGGTACTCACCGCGGACGTTTTGAAAAGCCGTCGCTATTGTCCAGGTCCGACAGTGCTGACGTCGCACATCGCTTACGACCAGCCACACGTGGCGGCGACATCTCGCGGTCGTCCTCACTTTCGTCAGTTGTCGAATGTTCTAAAACCGGTAACGGCGAAGGTGAGCGAGACACCTCGGGAGAGAGATAGTCCTTGGCCGCATCCGACGTTGTCCGCACCATACTTCCGAAAGCGCGCTGTTGGTTATTCAACTCCTTCCCCTCCATCACGCCAAGTTTATCTCGTGGAGTACGTTCCTTCTCCTGCTCCTGCCGCAACCTATCGTTCGCAGTCATATCCTTGACCAGGACATCGAGATCGCAAGCTAGAGCACTTTTGCTGAACGACGAGGAATAAAGTCCTTCGGCAGTCACCTTCATGACCATGAAGGCATGTGTGACCTCCGGTGCCAATTTTTGATCCGGATCCTCTTTGACCAGTGCATGATATGCAGCGGCTGTTCCATCTGCCCTGCAATTATGGAAATAATCGCGGCAAATGGTAGTCCATCCCATACGGCGGCGGACGTTCACAAACCAGGCGCTTACGGTGCTGACAGAGCAGCCAGATTCCATGGCGATACTCGCCTTGACCTGGGGGGAGGGATAAGGGTTATGAAGATTCTCCAGCAGCCACTGGTATGCAGCACAGATAAACGTTGGGCCAGGCGACGAATGCGTCGTTGGGGAGGCTGGAGTTGATGTGCCGCCGCCGGAAAGGTGAGGCGACGAATCCGACAGGGTCAAATCTTCAAAAATGGCACTCAAGTCTTGACGCCATCGAGACTTTAACGTCTGATCTTCCCGCTCTATATCTGCAAAGCATCCTGCAAGAACGGAGACGTTGGAAGCTACCGAAAATGCGATAGATAACGTGTCCGTGTCGATGTGACATTGCGCAGTGGCAGTTTGGATGTCGGTGAGAAGTGAAGCCCAAGTCAATTGGTAAGCGGAAAGTGCGCACTCTCCTTTTTCCAGAGAGAGAAGTAAAGTCTCTTCAGCGCGGCCGAGTCTATTGCGGATGTCGAGGTTCAGGTCCATGATCGCGTTGTTGGTCGTGCCAGGATCAACTTTCTATCCTTATGACTAGCAAGTAGAACAATGCGGAGTTTGAAATAGCACTGGACAATGAGAGTAAGTAAATAAACAGATGCAAGCTCTCAATAAGAGGCAAGACGCTTGGTAATTTACTGCTTTACCCTCCAGCTCAAACGACCATGGAGGACATACTAAAACGCATCATATCTCGCTCATCTACACTTCATCCGGACGGACGTTCTCCTATTCCGCACAAAGTCACAGGCTGTTTTGAATACAGCTGTTCTGTGCCAGTACCTGATCCGCCATCCCTCTACCGCGCTCTACTCTCCGAAGCTTGCCAGGTGGATGTCGCTCGACAGATGGACCAAGCTTATCAATCTCGAGCGTTGGAACTTCGACGTTTGTGTGTGGCTGCTATAGGTCGCGTTGTGGCGGACCTATCCCAGATTCCACACGTTCACGGGTCATCCAAACCGCCTGACAACAAGATAGCACTAGCCTTCGTGGAGATGTACAACAGAACGCTTGATTCATGGCTCAAGCAGGCTGTCGACATGTTCAAGAAGCGCAGTACAGTCTCATCATCCCACCCACAAGCGAAATTCTCAGCAGCGGCTTTCAACCATGTACGTTGCAGATCTCATTTCTGACCGAAAAGCTCACAGGTTCGAACACACAGGAATATGTTCCTTTGTTAGAGCACTTTTTTGAGGAGAATCCATTTCCTACGCACGCTGACAAAAATTTCCTGGCAAAGAAGTCTGGCATGACTTATCGACAGATACATGTTTGGGTACGATACCTTCATCTGCTTTCACTCTTGCTCACTATCGCTGTAGTTCCAGAATCATCGTACGCGAACTAGGAGAGAGGGGAAATCGCTGAGGAGAAAACCAATGTCAGAAGGTGCAACATTGCCCATGGATGACCTGTATCGACGGATGTCAAGATATGTGAACACCGACAAGCAAAACACCCTCAGTAATGAACCCAAGGATATCTATGCAGCATCCGCCAATATCTCTGTGAGTGACAGCACTCAACGTTTGGGTGGGAATGATCTAATGTCTGTCTTGTCAGGATTCGCCTGGAAACCAATCAGAGATACGTACCATCTCTGATGGGCCGGCTCCGCCACATGCTTTCCCCTCGATATATCCACCTACATGCTCGTATGACCCTTTCCCGACGAAAGGTGTTGCATCTTACTTCCAGCAGCCGCAGTGGCCGCGGCTTCGTACTCGCAACGTCTCTTCCCATGCTAATGTGGATTTGGACGAGCTTATTGAAAAATTTGCTATGTTAAGTGTCAGAGATGATACGAGGAAATCACGAAGACCACAAATTAACCACAATTCATTCGCTGCGACGTGCGCGATCACAATACGGCCATCTCCAGCGCCCCATCCAGCACTCATACGCAGCGTAGCTGCTAAGCATAAAATTTTATCACCATATCCCACAATCCCAGCTCCGCCTGCTCGCCATCATGCATTTAACACTCCGAGCCCCCAGTCGAAACCAGTCACACTTGTCCCTTTGGAACCAGGAGGAACCGGGAGTATTTCTCGACGTAAATATGCTTCATTGCCCAAACGAGTCCCTCCTATCCGTAGTACTCCTCACCGAGAGGTCACACCAGCGACCTCGGATGCGTCAAACTCATCCCCGACACTCTCGTCATGCTCGTCCTCTTTTGGATCCACACATCTCTTCTCCGATTACGATTTATCAAGTCCCTCGTCAGATATCGCGTTACCCAAATTACCGTTTGTGCCAGAAGCTCGAACCTCCTCGGCCCATGGTTACCTTTCAGACCACCCACGGATGTCGTCTATGCTAGAAGAGTCGCACATTGCCCACACTGGGACGCGATCTCCAAAGTCCGTTCCATTCGGGTTTTCGGCCGAATTTTCAATGTTGAACCACGTGCAAGCCTTAACTTCTGTCACCTAGTAATACATCACTTCGCCCTTTTCCAACATCGCAATCGACGACAGGCCGAGCCTCATCCCTCGCGGATCTCCTCGATGCAGCGATGTCCGGGCTGCCTCATTCACTTGATCCGAGCTCGCGCACTCTGCCCTTCAGGTATCACATGCGTATGTTTGCAGATATCCCGAGTGCCAACCGCGCTGGGATTGTTCTGTGAGAAACCGTTCAAAGGGATAAGTGGCTGGCGGATTTTACTTAAAGAAAGGTTCAGGCCAATTTGTGAGGGTGGCACGCATCTGCCTGATTATTGCCCTCCTATGTCGTACGCCGGCATGGTCTAGGTAAACTGTCAATGTAGTTCAAACTTTCTTATTGGCGTTCAGCGCTGAGGTAGAGCGTCCCTACAAGTAGTGCATCTTGATTTGCTACGCTTCCAGGTCAAGATCCCGCATTTCCGAATTTTCATCTGACACGTACTGTAATCTACATATTTCATAAACTGTGATGTGAACCATAGATTGACTTCAAGCAGCAAAGGGTACAAGCCGTCCCATATCTTCAGAACAGCTTGGATGCCTTTGCAATGGTGAGACACGAACTGAGGCGTATAAATAGAAAACCTCACCATAGACATCATTGTGCCTAGTCCGCCACTGTTTCCTCCACCGATTAGGGAGCTCCCAGCGAAAAGCTTCAAGGCGGTTGTCGCGGCACTGTTCATCCCTTCCTGCTTATTCTCGGCGCTAGAACCGCTCAAAAGCTTGCTTGCCTCCTGTATAGCAAGGGTTATCAGTTGCGATTGGTCCATGCCGCCACCGCCCGAAGAGAACTGCTTAAATATCTAGCCAGCAACTTGAGTCGAGACGCAATACGCCAGTCATCGATGATTTACCTGCATGGCTGCGGCACTGCCAATCTGCTGCACGTCCAGTCCCTCTTTCGATTGGGAATTGTAGACCTGCTCATGATAGCCTGCAGCCTCGTCGTGTTGCTTTTTCAAGTGATGCTCGTCGGTGGGTTCATTGTTCTGTTCACCCGTCAGCCGACGACTCCGGCGCGATGTGAATGATCTTACCGCGTTCTGCTTGAGATGCGACAAAGCCTGGCTAATCATGTTGTCGTGGTCGCCAGAATCGTCATTGTCATCTGGAACCGAATAGCGGTGAGGATCGCTCAGCTTGCGATATAGGACAACGGGGACTGACACTGAGGTCTGGAGTGATGCTGCTGCTGTTGTGGCGGCCTGTTATCGGGGGAGTTATACTCTTCCCCACCGGTCTTGTGGGAGTTGGCTACGACGTTGGCGCCGATCATGAGCGCGATCGCAGGGGATGATGTGTGACTTACATTGAGCCTCAGTGTAGGCTTCGTAGCCCTTCTTGGCGAGACCGAGTGCAGATTGGAAGTCCTGTGGAAGGTTGAGCTTGTGTTCCGCACGCGTAGAGATCACTGACCATGGTTACTTGGTAGTTGAGAGTTAGGTGGGGCAGTTATTATACGGTCGAGTTGCCATCAGCAGAACGTTATCGCAGCGGGCGATTATCCATTTGTGGATGACAGCTGACTGGGACTTGGCATGAAACGCTGTGATGAAACGCAGGTCATCGCGGGTTTTACTAGCCTGTACTGGCAAAGGTACTAGCAATTTTTGGATCGTTCAGTATCAACTGTCAGCTTGTTCGGGTCGATGCATTGTCAAGAGGTTTTTATCGACATCAAATACTAGCACACATCATTCAAGCTACCTCTGATTTGAGCTTCGGGTCATCCGATCCTGTCTTGGACGATGGTCCCAATGTTTCCCCCGAAGCAGCAGTCCCAGATGTTGGAGGCGTCACGACCTCTGGTTTCGACACGCCTACGCCCAGGTAACTTTGCGCAGTTTCCTGTGCTTTCTCAACGTGAGGCTGAAGAGCAGCTTTCGCTCCAGCAACATGCGGCTCCAGCGTAGCACGTGTACTTTCAACCCGAGGTTGAACAGCTGCTTGTGCGGAGGCCAAATACTCCTGCGCAGTCCCCACTCCAGACTCGGCAGTCGTCTTCAATGAACCCAGGACATCTTGCGGCTGGCCGTGCGTCAGCGTGCCCTTGCTCGGTGAGCTCTGCTGACCGGCGCTAGCCTTTTCCTGGCCCTCTGTACTTCCGCGCAGGAATTCCTGTGTCAATACACGTCAAACAGCAACGGAATCACACCGCTGTATAGGACATACCTGTGCAGAGGCAAGCACACTTTCAGCCATCGACTTCGCCTGCTCCAAATAACTCGCGCTGATCTCCTTGACTTCGTGCACATCTTTCTGTCCCTCAGCAACCGCTGCCCCCGTCTTCTCCGCCGCTTCACGTTGCAAGACGTCCAAGGTGGACGTAGGCTCACCCGTCATTTCCGGTCCCATTGCCTAAGACCATGGCATGTCATTGACGACGACGACGGCAGTTTAAAATAACCCACCCGCGCTGCCTCCGCTGCCTCCTCAGCCGCCTCTTTCGCGTGCTCCACATTTTCTTCCACTTGGTGAGCAATCGTCGCGGTGGGTGCCTCTGCCTGGGCGTGGGCTGCTGTCGTCTCGTGCCACTCTCGTTTGATGTACGACGTTAGCTCTGCAAGTCGCTCCAGAATCGGTGGGCATACTCGGCTCCTCCAGTCTCATTGACGTTGAATATCGATCCTCGTCTCCCACTGGACATGGCGGTAAAAAATTGTCAAGGCGATTTTTCGAACATCGTTCTTGCGTTTTTATCCTCCCAAGTTCAGTCCAACGACGTCACCAGCACACCAATGACGACACCTGCCATTTCAGGCAGACAACCCGGGCCATAGAAAAACATCGTCATTTGCAACATTGGTTACAGTGGAAAGAGAGTTCAGTTAGTGGAGACAAGAAGAAAATGTGAGCATGACCAGGCTATCGCGAGGGGTATTGTGGATGACCTCGACGAACAGTCACTACAATGAAATCAAAACAACGTCGTGCACGGAGAAAGAGACACCATATAATCAGCCAAAAATGTTCATGATGAGAAAGATAATCGTCGGTATGGTGCGTGGATGCTGCAAGCGCCCTTCATTCACGGTCTTCTCCAGAACCCATCTTCAAAAATTTTGCGAGAACTCCCTCAGATTCTCTCTTGAACACGTCGACGCCTCGAGCAGGGTCCCAAACACGCGATCCTCTCCGACCTTGGACGAGAGGTTGGCCGTCAATCGGCGACATTGGTCCCACCGACGAGACAGGTGATGCACCCGACGCGTCCGAGTTCCGCCGCGAGGAAGCTGCTGAAACATTAGCACCTCTTCCTGTTTTCCCGGGTGGAACAGAGAGCGACGACGGCCGGGGAGAGTGCGTCGGTAGGGACAATGATTGCGAAAGACTTGCACTCATCAATGCTGGCGCATCGTTACTCCGCTTCGGTGGACGTGATGCACTAACTTCTCCTGCCGTGACTTCTGCTGTGATAGAAGGAAGGACACTGGAGCCACCAGAAGGCGGCCAGTGACGCCTTAGGCTAGTGCTCATCACCTGGGGTCTGGTGGCCCTCTTTTCCGCAGCCTCTGTTACAGGTGGCAGTATTGTGACTTGCACAGATTCGTCCCTCATTTCCATTCGATCGGTCTGCACCCCAATAGATCGATACTTCACAACGTGCTCTGACTGCTTTGCCGTGGCTGTGGCAACACTCGAACCTCGTGACACCGGCCTCGACCACATTGCTTCCTCCTCAGACTCTCCTTCAGATTCAACATCTCCATCTTGGCTATTCGCTTCCAACGGCTCTCGGAACCTCCTTGATGCCGCCGCAGCTAGAGGACTGGAAGAAGTGCCTGGACGCGCCAGCTTGCTCATACGCCTCTTCATGCCAAAGCCGCCATCCCATGCATTGTTGTGTTGTAGAGACGGGGAAAAGCCGAACAGGGGTGAAGGTATTGGCGACCGAAAGGCCGTAAACTTCCGCTCAGGTGTAGACGGGATGGCAGGGGCATGTGGAAACCGCACCAAGATGGTGCTTGGAGGTGGTGCTTCTTCTCCAGGGAATACTCGTCCAGGTTGATGTCGGGGTTGCTCCTCCCAAGGGAATACGCGTCTCACCTTGGCTTTATCAGGACTTGGAGATCCAGCCGAATCGCCAGTTACGTTGCTATAATAGCCTTGGCGAAGCAACATCTCTGGAATATCTGGTGCAGGAGGAGGATTGAAGAACTCATCAGGTGACATTTGCAGTTTGAGCGGGAATTGTTCGGCGCTAGTCAACGACGTTTCAGACGACGTGGAAGACGTCGACATGGACGAGGAAATATGTGTATCATTAAATTTGCCCCTGACGCGGTCCCAGGCATTGGGGAAGTACGTATCGGTTGGAAAAACAGTGGGTGGAGGGGTATCCTTTGGCGGAGGCTCAATAGCTGGGTTCCACGATAGCAGAGGAGGGGATAATGGCCGCTGAGCTGGTGAAATCTGTTGCAGCTGTGGCGATCCAATTTGTGCGCCAGTTTCCTGGGTAGAAGCAGTTGGCTCATACGGGGAAGGTACGTAGTGAAGAGGCGTCGGTGGAAGTGACATCACGCGTGCGTGCGGTGTAGGCGGGAGCTCATCAGGACCTGGAGTAGGCAGAGTTGTCCATCTGGCAGGCGAACCTGACGGAAGCAACGCAGTCTGTGCGACAGGCGTCGAGGGCTCCGTGTGAAGTGTAGAACTCTCGGGCGAAGCAGATGGCTCTGTTTCAGGCAACTGCGCTGTAGGTATTGAAGGCGGAGATTGTTGCTTCCTTTCAGCACGTGTCCGGGGTGGGATCAGGTCAAAACGCCCTTCAAGCGGCATAGTCCTGTATTCGCCCTCGCCGTGTGCGCGAGGGATGGATGTACTCAACGACCCCATGCCTTCCAGTGCCAGCCGACGCAAGTCCTCCAGTCCGAGAGCTCCGCCTGCAGGCACAGGAGAGGCAACGGTCGAGACAGTCTGGCTGTTCCACGCAGATGTGTATTTGCGCACTTCAAAATTGGAGTCGAGCACTGCGGGCTGCGATCGGTAATGTCGATCATACACGTCAAACCAGCGATCGACAAGGGAGCCATAGTCATATGCACGCCACTGGGTATCCTGCTGAGGTGACTCCATGTTCATGGGGGAGGATTGTGTAGTGGAGGAGCCGGGGGCGCGATAAGGGATGGAGTGCCACGGTTTATTGGGGCCTATAAAGTGGACGGCAGATATTTGAGACCCGAAACGCTCGTATGCAGGTGCGTAGCTAGAGCGATTATGTTAAGGAACCATTAAAACAACGAGGTGAAGCATGACTGACGTATAAGCAGCTGTCGGTGTGGTATTGTACGTGAAGCTGAGCCTGTTCCAATTGTCTCCCCTCCACTCGTTCAAGAGTCCTTGATCTCCGCCGTCCCAACTACCTCGCGTCTTGAGCAATCCTTGAAGTTGTTTGAAGTTGTCTTCGCCAGGTGACAACACCATGACGCCGGAATTGAATATATCCGGCCATCCTACGTCTGGAGCAGCAGAGAAGTCGTGATCAAGAGCAAAGAGGTGGGTCAAAGGGCGAAGTGGAAGGACGTCCGCGTCAAGGAATATTACCTTGGCGTACTGCGTGAGGCGAAATACGTGCAGTTTGGTGAGGACTGTATCAAGGTCTGGACGTCCTGTGATTGGATTAGCCTGACAGTTTATGTGATCAAGAAGCCGTCAAGTGCGCGATAAGGAGGGGACAGCGTTGTGTGGAGCTGATGCCCCAAGTGTGGGGAGGGTGGATGTGAAGGCTCCGAGTGTGGAGTCTTTAAATCTCACCTAGTAAAGCCAGGCCTTGCGTCTGTGGCTGGGCAATGACCTCGACGCCGATAACGACGTCGAAAGCTCTTCTGAGGAGCTTAATGGAGGTGACATCGAGGGTTTCCGGAGTCACCATGCAAACGGTGTCGTACTTTACTTGGTGGTCGGGAGGCTGGGAGCGATGTATGTCTTTCAATGCTCCTGCGATTGCGAGCGCACCTGGCAAATAGGAATCTGAAGTCAAAAGGGTTACGAAAGCATAACGAATGGACATGGCGGGAGGAAGACGGCAAGGACGGCAAGATAATAAGGCGCCGCCAGGAAGAGATATAAGTTAGGATGATACGAAGGTGTTGGAAGAGGACAAGCGAGAGCGACCACTCCACCGCAACTCGAACATATAAGTCGACATGTCAAACACCGTCAACATTGCATCCAAATCAGGACTGTTCTCTGCATTTTCTTCCAGCCTGTATTCTACCTGGCATCCATTCAGCGCACGCAAACCGGACAGAGAAGTGCTCATTTGAAACGAACCCTCGTTCCGCAGAAACGTAAAATGAAAGGACCCTCGAGAAGGCCACCGTGTTTTGGAATCACATCTGCTTCCACGTATCGACAATCAACATTTGAAATTCTGTCATGTTCAGTTTGACTTGCTCAAACGTCGTCCGCCGTCCAAACACCGTCCAGAGCGAAACGTTTTCCATCACATCACGTGGTTCACGCTGTCCCTTCTCTCGCGCCATGGCAGAGTCGCTTACCTTCAACCGTAAGCACAGACCTCGCAGCTCAGACACGCTGACACTCATAACTTGCGACCAGAGACCGTCAAAGCTATTGCACAATTCAGTAGGTCCACACATGCCATTGGGCTCTCTCTTACCGTCCCACAGTCGAAGTAGCCATCCACACCATACTATACGTTCGGCAGATATACCCCCCAGATCTCTTCATAAGGCGCAAGAAGTATGACACGCCTGTATTTCAGTCACGACATCCCGCTCTGAATGAGTATATTTCTGGTGCCGTCAAGGCCGTCGCGGATGAGCTCATACTGGCAAGTAAGGCCTATCGACTCCTACAGTAGCGATGAGAACTCCTCCCAGGGAAATGTCGACAAAGTTGTGGTGCTCATCAAGGACAAGGATCAGCTTGCACTTGAACGCTTCATATTCTCAATAGCGAACATGATCCAAGTCCAATCTTATGACAAAGACACTAGGTAAGTCATCTCTCTCCATGCATCTGAACTACCCGTCAAAGTCCAAAGTGTCCAAGATGCAATGTCATCCATCGCCCTCACTCAATACTTTCGCTCATTTTTGATCAAGCTCACTATGATTGAGACCCAATTAGGACTTCTGGAGCTCAAAGGTAACGTCCTCTTCTTCCCGGCGACTAAGCTTATTTGTGGCGGACTCACAGAAGACGAAGCATCATTTGCAATTGTCCTGGAATTGAAAGATGATAAGGTCCCTTCAGCCAGTAGTGACAAGGTCCGTACCTGACAACTTCGACAGTGTCAGTTACCAGACACCCTCCTAGAATCCACCCCCATGGGTACCCGCAGACCAGCAGCACACCACTTCAGGGGCATCAGAAGAAGCTCAGCTCCATCTGCTGCGTGCAGTGGATACTGGCATCCTCAGTGTAAGTGGCCCCTCATTTGATCATCACCACTATCCGACGATTCCAAGCTTTCACTGGCAGTGCAAGAGTCGGCAGAGAAGCTCCAACGAACTAGATGTCGCGACAGCAGCGGACCTAGTGATCCAAAGGGGAAAGGTAAAGAGAAAGCTGTATAAATTGCTCTGCTTATCCCCTTATCGTTTATTGTCCATCGTCATTCCTTGTAAGATGTTATAGCGCTAGTAATACAATGATCACAGAAAGTCCGCGCAAGCGATATACCATGAACGTGCATAGGAAGAGAGGCTCGATAGGCCAGTACTAGACATCCACTCGTATACGTTGAATGATAGGTATAATTCGTTCCCACTCCTCCATGGCCTTCGAGTGAAACAGTAAACACCACACCGTGACAAAAAAGGTAATAAGTGACGCACGGATTGGTAGAACTCGATCTCTCCATCTGCGAGATTCCCAAGCATCTCCTTCATCTCCGCCTCCTTCGAGTATTGGAAAGTAGCTTGCTCTCGTAACGTCTCGTCGCTGAATGCGTCCGAGGTCTCATGCGCGGTAGTGACTGCGTCTTGGAGCTAACATCCAACGCAGTCTCTCAGCCAGGTAAACGACGATGCTGCGAACATTGCTCACCTCCTTGATCTTGATGTCCAACTTTCGCATTTTTTCTACCCGGCTTCGATCGTCGTCTGTACCCCTGATAGCGTCTACCCTATCTTTGAGATACGCACTCAGCCCAAGTCCGGTGCTTCCTGCATGGCCTGATATGACCGCGGACAATCTGTCACGCTCGAGGGTGACGCCGGACAAGTAGTCCGACAGCTCCTCGAAGTCAAGCTGCTTCTGATCGCGAAGCTTCAATACAGCTCGGTTGGCGTGGGAATACGTAAGAAGAGAGTGAAGATGTACGAGGAAAGGATCGGTGGTGCTTTGTGTCTGGGAATGAGGCAAATGAAAAAAACGGTCGCCGCAAAGATGTCGAGGTCAAATACCTTATGCCGCAAGAGGGCCGAAAACTCAAGCAAGGTATTGGAGAAGTGATTGAGAGGATCGGTTATGCCTGATTCCAGAAATCCGAGACCCTGCACGGCGACAGCAAGGTCATGGTAGTCTGCCGTGAGGTCTTCACCGGATTCCGGGTTTCCGTCTCGTTTAGCCTCAGATTCTTCCAAAAGGGAATGTGAAATAAATAAAAGCCTCACCATTATTCCGCCCACGAACACGGTTCCAAAGGCGCTCGCAGAGGACGAGGCTATCCTCAAATTTGTCGACGTTTTCGCGCATTTCAAGGAAGCGTTCATCAGGCTTGCGCACACGAGCGAAAGCATTGAGAAGGGTGTCAGAAATATTGTCGATTATACCAGGAGTCGGCTCAGGACCGGGTGGATGTGCAAGATGCTGGTGCATGTGAACGTGCTGAAAGCGAATTACAGTAAACGCTCCATAAAGCTATCGCGCGCGTACCCATTCCGTGGATTCGAAGAAGGCGCGGACAAGCGTGCTCCTTTGTAAGGTAGGGTGCCGCGATATCCGCTGCAAGAACCGGTGGAGACTAATCGAAAGTCAGATTGGGATGATCCGTGGAGCGCGAGACATACTCTAATCTCCGACGTTCCATGAATTCAGGACTGAATCTGTCGCCGGTGATATATTCTGAACAGAATTAAGTATGATGACGGTCAGGTCGTAGCAAGCTTACCTAACCGGTGCTTGTCAGGAAGTGCTGGTAGCACACACGCTGGAAAGTCCTTCACCAGGTGATCTCGTAGGAAGACGAAATCCTGGAACCGTCGACGAGACGACGGGTTCGGGGTAGAGAATATAGGAAGGTTTGTCTTTCCTTAGCGTCAGCGCAACGCACGTCATACACGCTCAAAGAAACACACCTTTGCAGACACGAGGTAGGAGACATATGCATCCTTTGTCTCTGCCAGTTCTTTCACAGGGTCTTTGACCGTCGTTATAAGGTAGCCTTCCCACTTAGGATTATGGGGGTCGGCAGAATCCTCGGCGCCGACTGTGCTTTGCCTGAACCCTGGACCTGTGGGCTGCACCCTGTGGTCGACATCATAGGGCGCCGAGGCTGATTCCCAAGTTACACTGTCAAAGACGTCCTCCTCGTCGCCGCGCATGACCACGATATCCTTGCTGATTTATGGTTGCGTTCGGGGACGGTTCTGACGGGTTGCGCCGTTGGTCGGTTTGACTGGAATTCGGGCTTCGAGTCTTTGCAGCAACGGGCAGCGTGACGTGCGTCCGTGTGACCACGTGACAGATGTAATGGGCGGAAGCCTTTGGGCAACAAGTCAAAACAAACACTTTCTAGATGTGTCAATATTTCACCGGTGGTAGGCTGTCGCTGCTGCTGGGTCTGCTGGGGACGCTGTCCTTCGCTGCAGGCTATGAAGTTGCTTTTGCGGACTCAGACTACTCGAGGCAGGTATGCTCGGGCATGTGGGGAAGCTCAGAGACCTATATCAACGGTGCGCAGCAGTGGAATGTCCAACGGAGGGAAACGATGAACCCCACTTTACAGTTACGTTTGATACTAGCGCTTCATCTGGCCAGGTAGCCATGGTCATATACGAGTGGCAGGATGTCAAGTATCTTGGTACGGTTACTTCGGAGTCGGACGACTCTTTGCCCGTGAGTGACGCTCGTTCCATCTTGTATTACAGCCTCTCACAAACACCTGCTCTCAAATCAGCAGAAGACCTATGTATGCACAACTGATGCGGTGAAGGCCGGGTTATGCTCATACGAGAACGTTGGGCGCTTCATCTTCAACTCCGATGACCACACCATGTCACAGACGAGCTTCTGGACTGCCAGTGTCGCGCTCAATCAAACTGGCACTGATGGATCCTCAAGGTCGGCCTTCTGGAACAACCCAGATGGAAATCCAAATCTGCCAGCGGAGGGAAACACGTCACCCTGGCGTCGAAGAGGTGGTATTGTTCCAGTTGAAGTCCACGTGAACTCTCGCGCCGAAAACGAGACCCTCAACCCAAGCCAATCCGGTGTCCTTTCCTACGCCGACCCAATACAATATCAAGTCCGTAATACAGGATATTACTGTGTAGGTAAGTAGAACAAGTTTACCGCACCACATCATATATATAACCACTTGCCCTTAGCTATCGTCCCTGTCACTGTGATAACTCCAACCGCTCGCCAGGTCTCTACCGATGTCCCGTATCATCCCACATATAGTGGTGTCGTTCTTTTCAGAAATACCTTCGATGGTAGACTTCCCGCCACCGACTATCCCAAAGTCAATGTAAGTTCATATTATTTTCCCTTCGCTATACCTAAGGTTCTCACCGTTTTGCTATAGTTCTATCTCGCCATGTTTTTTGCTTACGCACTGATCGGTGCTGCTTGGGCGTGGCTTTGCTACAAGCATGTCACCGAACTCCTACCTATCCAGGTGGGCAGGCTTTAACGTCGGCGGTTGTCGTCATTCATCATGTTTTTCCTCCAGTACTACTTGTCAAGCCTGGTTGCATTCCTCATAATTGAAATGGTGGCGAATTGGGGTAGGTGTCAAGATTCGCGTGCAGAGGACCCGTACTAATCTTGCCTAGTGTATTATCGATATTTAAATGCACATGGCAAGAATGCTGCATCGACAGTCTTCCTTTTCGTTGGTCAGGACACGTGCCCAGTAATCCGGAACAGATCACTGAGCCTTTGCTACAGTTGCTATCTTGGACGCTGGCAGAAATGCACTGTCCTTCTTCATGCTCTTAGTTGTGTCCCTTGGTCTCAGCGTCGTTAGGGAATCTTTGGGAAGGACGATGTTCAAATGCCAAATTCTTGCCGGAGCACACTTCATTTTTGGAGGTATGTCTGCAATCAATATTCGTACTTGCATTCATATCCAGGCAGTGTTGTATGCCGTCGGCATTGTTGAACTTGAGCTCGAGTCGACGTCGGCATTAGTCCTGCTTATGTTTGTTATACCCCTGGCATTCACCTTGAGTGGGTTCCTGATGTGGATCCTATATTCACTCAACGGTTTGTGTTGCATTGATATCATTGGTGTGAAGAAGTTGACTTTGCATTTAGCAACGATGATGCAGCTCACTATCCGCAAACAGCGCTACAAGCTGACTATGTTCAAGCGACTGTACTACATTCTGCTTGCCACCGTAGTCGTCATCGCTATCTTTTTCGTCGTATCATCACTCTCCTTTTCTGACCGGCTAGCAGAAGGTGCGATATTCTCTTGTACGCACATAAGCTAGTCTCATCTATGACACCCTAGATTATGCCGCTAAGTCATGGCGTATACGATGGTGGCTACTTGACGGCTACCTCGCAATCCTGTATTTTATTGCCTTTTGGTCAATCGCTTACCTGTGGCGACCGACCGAAAATAACCGCAGATAAGTTCATATTGTCTCCTATTATAAATGGTGTGCTTATCCGTAACTTGGATGTCCACGCTTGCGATGTCTGACGAGCTCGCGCAAGAAGATGAAGATGCAGAAGATTATGATCTCGAGGCCCTTCAGCGCCGGACAGCTGCACGGGAAGACGACGAGGTCACGCTTGTCAACAACCGCAGGGAGCCCCAACCAATTGCTGAGGACAACGTAGTGTTCGAAATTGGCGACGAGGATGCAGGTAGCGACAATGAGCCAGACTCGCCACCAAAGAAGCGGCGCGGCGAAAGAAAGTCAACCGATGACCACGAGCACGCGGACGAGCGAGAAGGCCTCATAGGAGGTAGGCAACAAAAAGAGGATTAGTTTTCCTCATTCGTTCCGTTAGTATATATTTGATCAAGCTCTGTTAATTATTATATGTAGAATACATGGACCACCACTACTTCTGTCCAGAGTTGGAGATAGACCTACGAAGCATCCCTCACACGACCAGTCGATACCGTGTACAGACGTGCAGCAATGTTCATGCTTTGCAATTCCTTACAAACGGTTGAGCGAGACATTAAAGATAAAAAAAACATGACGGACCTGGAACAATAATTTTGCAGCGTAAGGAATGTACAACTGTGAACAAGCAGTCTTATTCTTGCAGGCACGACACTAGTGAGACGGCGTTAGACTTGCTATTCAACCCAATGGCCTTGCCTTACCTCAAACGTTTGTTTTTTCTGTGGAAAAAAATGATAGCAATTAATGAAAAGGCTAGAAAGCAACTACTCATACTCACAAGATTAGCGATTGCTGTTAGACCGCAGCTAGTTTGCAACATCAAAATCGGGTTCTCGTCAGTGGTCAAGACATAACACTCACATATCGCAAACATGGAGACGGTAAGCATCGCTCGCTTCAAATAGTCGTTCCTTCAAGAACGCCGCTACACCATGTGAAATCATGCAATCACGTTCCATCTCCCCGAAACGGAGACCACCGTCACGACTACGACCCTCTACTGGCTGTCTTGTAAGGATTTGAACGGGGCCACGCGCACGTGAGTGAATTTTGTCATCCACCATGTGCTTGAGTCGTTGGTAGTATGTAGGGCCCAGGTATATCTGCGCTTGGAGCTTCTTGCCTGTGTGGCCGTGGTACATGATTTCCAGTCCACGCGATTGGTATCCCTTCTGGCGCAGGAAAGTCGAAACAGATTCCACAGTGAGGTCAGTAAAGGGTGTGGCATCGCCTTCATTACCAATAAGGGTAGCGACCTTCGAGAGGAGACACTCGACCAAGTGACCGATGGTCATACGCGATGGAATAGCGTGAGGGTTGATGATCAGGTCGGGAACGATACCCTCCGCGGTGAATGGCATGTCTTCCTGGCGGTAAGTAATGCCAATTGTACCCTTCTGACCATGACGAGAGGCGAACTTGTCTCCTATCTGGGGGACGCGAGTAGAGCGTACACGAACTTTCACAAACTTCTGTCCCTCGGAATTCGTGGTAATCAGCACCTGGTCAACAATACCGTTTTCTGTGCTCTTCAACGGGGTTGATACATCTCGTCGAGTATGCGACCGCGTCCGTTGTCCGAGCTCTTCGCTGTCGGGTGGAATGGGCGCCGTCTTGCCAATGATGATGTCCTCTCCTGAGACACCTGTACCTGGTGCAATTAAACCATCGTCTTCGAGTTTGTCGTAATTGCCATGTTTCATGCGAAGAGTCGTGTCACGGGTGGGTTTTTCAAACTCTTCAAGCTGCTGAATACCGCTCTTCTTCTCCAGGTCCATGTAGCTCCGGTAATATATACTCCGGAACAAACCACGGTCAATGGAGCTTTGGTTCATGATGACGGAATCTTCTTGATTGTAACCACTGTAGCAGAGGATAGCCACAATGGCGTTCTGCCCGGCAGGAAGCTCGCGGAATTTGAGATACTCCATTGAACGTGTGGTAGCGAGGGGCTTTTGAGGGTAATATAAGATATTGGCCATAGTGTCCATCCGAACCAAGAAGTTGGTCAGATAAATACCCATCGCTTGTTTACCCATAGCCGACTGATAGGTATTACGGGGAGACTATGGGATTATGAGTTCTTAAATGCCTCACGAAAACAGAATCCAACATACCTGATTGTGGTCAGGGAAGGGGATGATACTTGCACAGACACCCAAAATCATACTAGGATGGATCTCACAATGTGTCCATGTATGCGCATTTATCCCCGCTTTTAGTCGTGCCGCCGGGTCGTAGTCCCCGTCGTTCTCATGGGGATTGATGCCTGCAGACTGCAATCGAGAATTCTCCAGATCCTCTGGTGTCATAGAAATCATGACCGTCTCCTCCTCCTCTGCATCCAACAACTCTACGATCCCATTCTTCACCAGTTGTTCCCATTTGAACTCCTCGCCGTCATCATCGCGGTAGCCCTGATTGAGCCACTTTATGTGCTTCTTCTGGAGAGCAAGCTGCTGGTTGTCGACGATGAAAAGAGGTCTGCAAACACGACCGGCATCCGTGTACAGCCGAAGCTCTCTCTCGCGAATGTCGCGGACGACAGACACTTCAGGGCTGATATCATCCTTTCGACGGAGTTTCTTGATAGTTTTGACAAGGTTTGCAGGATCACGATGCACGCCCATCCACACACCATTGACAAAGACTTTCGTACACGGAGTCGCCGAATGAGCATTCTCCTCCAACGATTCGAGACCCCACTCCTCCAGGAACTCGATGACGGGTGCGGAGTAGGAGCCCACGGAGATGCAGGCCATGAGCGCCAGGTTTTTCACAAGACCACAAGCCTGCCCTTCAGGTGTCTCGGCAGGACAGACCATTCCCCAGTGTGTATTGTGTAATTGACGGGGTTTGGCTATCTTCCCTTCACGACCGAGGGGTGTGTTGCAACGACGCAAGTGCGAGAGGGTGGACGCATAGGTGTACCGATTGAGTACCTGTGATACACCCGCCTTGGAAGCCATAGACTTCTTTTGGTCTCCCCAGTTACCTGTGGCCAAGGAGTACTTAAGGCCATTCGTGATTGTCTGATGCTTGACGGCCAATGAGAGGTTAAACTCTTTGTGAGACTCAACACACTGCAAACTGGATGGGTACCTGCAATTCTTACAGCTCTCGTTTCACGTACCTTTTGGAGGTATCGATAAACGTCTCTTGTCAACTTCTTGAACAGCATGCGAAACAAGTTTGCAAGCAGTGGCCCAGCCAAATCGAGGCGTTTCTTGCCGAAGTGATCACGATCATCGAGCTCTCTTCTCTCCAAAGCAGCGAGCAACAGCCGGTGGATCATATAACCAAAAAGTATGCCTTTTTCGACTCTGAACCTTCCGCCATAGAAACGTGAGGCAACATCTCCTTCTGCAGGATCTCCTGCGCGTAACGAATACGACGTTCTCGAGAAAGACCTGTGGTTGTACCTCGATTACCGATGAAATCTAGGGCGACTTCGCGATCTTGTATGACGAAACCATCATCGATACAAGGCTTGAGCATTTCAAGCATTTGAGAATCTTGCATGTCATAACAGATGTGCTCAAGTATGTCGCGATCTGAGATGACGCCCAGAGCGCGGAAGACGACCCAAATGGGAATGTCTACTCGAATGTAAGGAATTGTGGCCTTCATGACGTTCCCTAACTGAAATATTGTAAGTTGCGGGGACAGGTAAGACTTAGTGAGACCTACAGATCGCTCTTGGCTGCGATGGAACATCTTGACCTGGAACTGACTGATAGTCTTGCCTCCCTTTTCAACAGCACTCCTTATTTCGGCAAGAAAGTTGATAGGAGATGCTGCGCTTTGGCGAATACATAGACGTGATTTGTTGCCATGCGCTCCTGTGCAATGAGAACCTTCTCCGAGCCATTGATTATAAATATCCTCCAGAATCATACGGACACTCGTTTAAGTCGTACAGATCTTGGTCCTGCAGTCCTCGAAGAATACAGAAAGTAGACCGAAGCATGATGGGAACCTGGAGAGCGGGTCAACACAAAGCGGCCTCTCTTGCGTGCTCACCAAAGTTACCTTTCCAATCCAAACTTTGGTTGTGTCATCCGCCGTCTCAGGAGCCTCCGCCTCCCAAATAACATCCCCCGGAACGCCTTCAGGATCCTCACGACCAATCAAAACCCTTTTCTTCATTTCGATGTATAGTGGTGCCGAATATGTCAAGTTTCGCAAACGCGCTTCCTGAGGGAAAACTGGAACCACTGAACCATCCGCCTCTGTTACGGTCGGCCGCGAGAGGTATATCTGTCCGAACTTGATCTCGTAACGGCGCGTCATGTCCGACTCGTGGCCAGTATGTTGATCGGCCTGGTCAAGAATGAGGTCTGCATTTTCATCGACAAGTTCCTGCATGGTATTTTGCACGAATTCATCGAATGAGTCCAGTTGCTGCCGAACAAGACCTTTTTGCTCAAAAAAGCTCGAAATAACGGTCCAGCAGTCTTCTTGTGTTATCTCTTCATATTCCTCTTCCTCCTCGTCCATTCCATAGTTCGGATCACCATATGAGAACGTGGGTTGCGAGGGGTCAATATCTTGACATGCGTTTCAGACATGATGAGCACAAAAGTGACGTCCCAAAGATACCTTGGCTCATTGTGCACGATTGTCGTGACGCAAACTTCGGTAACCTTCCGCGTGTAAGACCGCAGTTTCAGACCTTCCGATATGTTCCAGGTTTTTCTTTCAATAAGGACAGCGACAAGTGGAGGTGGAAAACGGAACAAACCCGCTGGGTGCGTCGTCACTGTCGATGAGCAAAGCGTGTAAGCTCTGTTGACGGTTGTTGTGTTCGTCCCACTATATTTTAGAACCCAGCCCGATGCCGATGGTTTGCCGACGAGCAGCCCTTTCATACAATCATTTCTAAGTACACAGTCTGGTGAAGGAAGTCTCGACAGTTTTCCCTCTGCTACTGTTCAAGGGCATGCTCTCAAGAGTTTGTTCATCTTCTGCAGGGCACCACTTGCATATCCTCCCTACAGCGCGTTTCAACCGGGATCAATATGCCCACTTTCAGAATACGACTCACCCCAAATAAGACTGTGTGGTTCAAGTAATGATAGAGCTCATACAGATCAGCTCGCAGCTCGTACTGCTCGACAGGCTCGCTTTTCGGTATGTACTTATGGTAGGTCGTGAAGAAGCTGGGTGGTATTCCGCCGAAGATGCGTGCTATGGCAAGACTGCGTCACGGTAGATGCTGAATAAAGATGATCCAAAAGTACTTGAGCCATGACTCACTCTGCCTCATTATGTCCGTAGTAGGAAGATGGGTCGAAGATTACGGGCTGGCCATTTTGACGGTCAGTACCGGTATTCCCACTCTGCGTAGAGTGAAGCTCAACAGACATAATGAAGGAGCCTTGCATCACGCACCCACAAGTCACCGTGTAGCAGTACTGGTTCAATAGCCAAAGGGCGGAGCAGCCACGGAATGACCCTGCGAACTGAGTTGGCTGGCAGCACCGGAGCGCTGGGTCTACCTACCTGGCTCTCACTTGCTCTCCCTTGGCCACTAATTCCGTATATCTACCTCTGCCCTTGAGTTTCAGTAAGAGATTCTCGATCATGGTGCTGTAGCATCCTTCCCAGGTATCGAACCAGCCATTATCCTGTCTTGTGGCACCACAGTAAGTCGGTACAGCGAATCCGTAGCCCTTGGAGCTTTTGAATGCGTGTAGTTCCTTTGCCAGTCTCTGTCCAAGCACCTCGGCGGACTTGGGATTGAGGCTGGTGAGGTCTTTGTACTCGGACAGGAAATACGGACGACCTGCGGATCCACTATCCATTACTCCGCTTGCGAACACCTTTGGCACCAGTCCAGGTGCGGCTTCATGCATGGCACGAAGCGATTCGGCCTCTCCTACATATTGCTCTGTCTCACTGGTGCTCCCGATTTTTGCATAGTACTTTATGCCAGCAGACGACGTGACGATAGGAAGGCTGAAGGAGAACTGTCCATCAGGCTCTATCTTCTGCAAGTGAGGGAGGAATACGCTGCTCATGTTGTGCATGTGAGCGAGCGCAGCTCCTGCCACAAGACGGAGTGCACCGTGCCGCATCTGGTATTGGTGTTCCCAACTCGACATCTCGACATCTCTACCGGTTTGCAGATTTGCTTCGATGTCTATGTTTGTGCTGACTGTCTGCTTTGTCATGCTCCAGAATTATTCGGGCGCTGATTGGGTGGCACTTCTGGATGCTCACAGACGGAATTCCTGTGAGATGTGCCATCGGATCGGGTCATTCACGTACAGGCTGCTTAGGCAGAGATGACACACCCACTCCATCCATGAAGCTTTAAAGCGCGAGCATGTTCAAGAGAATCATCCGCCCCTCCTCTTCTCTCTCCAGGAAAAGCATCATGTCTTCAGTCGCCCCATACCCAGGACGAACAGGCACTTAATATCAACAAGGGTGTTCCTGGCGTACAAGGCTACTTCCCGCTGAACGAACCGGAGATTGGTGCAGCCCACACCAACGTTGTAGGTTCAATCCTGCACTCTCCGCGTCATTATCCGCACGTCGACTTCCACTAGGAAACCTTCCCGCAAAACGAGGAACTTCCTCTGCTTTTTCGGCCACTAAAGATAAAGGATGCTACTTTCAAGAACAGGATATGGGTCGTAAGCCCCTTTCTTCTCCTATTGACCTACTCCCTGACGCCCCCAAAAGGCCCCAATGTGCCAGTACAGCTCTGACAATGGACATGCCACCGACTGGCACCTAGTGCATCTTGGTGTATGTCATGATGTCTGTTTACCACAATACAAGTCTCGATGTCCGCATCAATGTAGGGTC
>JAEVFL010000094.1:0-23805 GCA_021018615.1 Phlebopus sp. FC_14
CCACAGTTCGAGCCGTTCCTTCTGTTCGCCCTAAGTTCCTTCAAGACTCTCGTGTGAACGTTCTCAGAACACCACACATTTCTACATCTCTGCCGACGCCATGTTCCAAGGATTCAACTATGAGAAACCTCTTTACCCTTTGTCAACCAGCACTAACATCTCGAGCACCTTGTCCAGACAATTCTAGTTACTACGCCTGGCCGACACCTCGATCCGTTAGTTTAGCAATGACAGCTTGGGGACAAACGTTCGCTCCGTCTACTCTCGTCGCTGACAGTTCCAAGTGCTACTATACGACGGACGATGGTCAGCTCTAGCATGAACAAACTGTGTCCTCGCCTCCCAATAACTCCCATGTGTCGGCACTCAGCCATGCTCAGACTACCTCCTCTGATTCGGTAATAATGAGTGTAAAAGTACATAATGGTGTATGCAGGCTCAACACTCGAGTGATAACGGGTTATAGAAGACTATGCCGCGATTGCGACTAGGCGTGCGAGAAACGCTCTCGACCTTCAAGTGTCACTAGATTCTCGCCAGGTGCTGCATCCCGACCTGCCGCCTTGGGGAACATCCTCAACTGCAACTCCAAGACAGCGTAGTTTGTGCTGCGGCGAAAACGTGAACCGTAACAAGTATGGGTAAGTTGACCCCAACTACGATGGTGAGAATTGTTCTCCGTGGGCCGTGGCTGTCTTTGCGATTAACAATTGGCAGCCTTATGTCAATAGTCGATGTTTGAATGCATTTCACAGTGTGCTTTGTTGTACAGGCGGATCGGTGTTCATGTGGCATGCAAAGGTTTAGCAACCCCTCTGTTGCATGTCAGTAGGCAATGTGGCGAGGTTGTGGCGCCGTAACCCCGCCACGCGATGGTGCATATATCTCATTCTGCTCGTCAATGACAAAGAGCCACCTGATCGACCGCTGAGGCACTGGACCTATACATGTACGCCATGAGATCTGGTGGAGTGAGAACACGATTTCAGCAAGCAGTACCTGCGGCTCAAGTCAAACATTACGGTGATTTTTGGTCATGCACCACAGTCTTTGGTATCATACGTCTTAACATCATGTCTTTGACACACGGCAACGCCGTAAGTCCAATTGGGTTATGCCCTACAGAATTGAATAATGGCTCAGTTCGAGAACTCTGCGCATGATGATTTCGAGTTATGGGGGTCCAAGAGAGCAAGAACCAGAGTGTGTGTTCGGTCGGCAGGTGAGCAAGGGGGACTTCTTCACGGTTTGCGAATACTCATGTCCGCCCTAGATCCCAAACCGAAGGGACGCTCGATCATGGCTATGCTCGCCCATGGAACGACTGTGAGTGGGAAATTTGAAGCATTAACTTGCAAGGACCGGCAGGACGAAGATCACAACGGGCCCGGGCTCACAATCCACGGCGCCATGCACAGACTCCACAGTCAACGAGTGGAGCTGGCCACGGGGAAGAAGTGCTTGTTTTACCTTGTGGATTGGGATGAGTTGGTGTGTTCTGGCGGCGGCGTGGGCAGGATGGTATGTCGTCGCTCTGGAAATTGATCGATGATCCATCGCCACGGTGGCGAAACGGAGTTGAAACAACATTCGTTTCGAGTGTTGTTCCCTGCGTTGGTGGGGGGATACATCAGCGTTTCAAACCTCAACGTTCCAACGACCGTTTGATGCCATCGTTGCATATGCGCATCCTAGAATAATGAGTTTTGTCCATTCTGGCGTGTTAAATCGTCAATGGGTGACTTTCCGCAGGCTAAATCCTAGTAGAATATAATAAATCTGAGTTTGAAAACAATTTGAAATACGAAATAATCCTTTGGTTTATTCACTGGAATAAACCGTAGGCCCTAAGAATAAACTATTCTGCGTTGATGGGGCCAGACGACGACATTGAACGCTCAATCTCTGCCACTGACGGTGAAGAAGAAGACCTATTGGAGGACGATGAATATAATGCAGCGCTGTTGGCTGCTACTGTTGTTGTTGGCATCGAAATCGGAAGCCAGAATCGCATTGCAACTCGAAATCAACACCGCATCTATCTATGTCGTCCCCAGCTGCTCCCAAATCCTCGTGCTGAGACTCCGTGGCAAGCACTGTATGAAAGTCAAAGTGACCGTGCCTTCATCACGACAATGGGATTTGATGTACAAACATTCAGATACCTACTAGCTGCTGGGTTTGCAGAAAAGTGGTATCTAACACCTATCCCCCGCACTGATACCAACATCGCTGGCGATCCACGGCCTGGTCGACGAAGTTTGGATGCAGCTGGTGCACTTGGTCTCATGCTTCATTACCTCAACTCGACTATGCGCGAGATCAGCCTACAACAAATTTTCACCATCATTCCATCTACAGTGTCTCGTTACATTACATTTGGTCTTGAAATCCTCCTATCCACCCTCAAAGATATTCCGGAAGCCAAAATACAATGGCCACGCCATGAAGATTTCAATGTGCTCACGGATCTCATCACGCAACGACATCCACGACTTCATGGCGCATTCGGGAGTATTGATGGATTGAAACTTCCTGTGCAGACATCTGATGATGCTGAAATTGAAAATGCGACTTTCAATGGATGGCTCTCAGAGCACTTCATAAGTTCTGTCCTAGTTTTTTCATCCCAAGGTATAGCTATGGCGTGAGGAGTATACTATATACTGAACACGTACTATAGGCATCATAATTGCAGCACGAACAAATGCCCCTGGGAGTTGGCATGACTCTCGGGTTGCACAACCAATATACGCAATGCTTCGGGCAAAGACACTCCCAGGCTACTATCTTGTTGCGGACACTGCATTCCCGCGTGGTACAGCAGAAATCAATGGTCGGATTCATGCCCCCTTAAAAGATGGACAACGTGTCATGGGAACTGCAGACGAGATTGCAGAAGCAATGGCATTCAACCGTGAATTGCTATCATACTGGCAGACTGCTGAATGGGGGATGCGAGCCATTCAGGGATCCTTTGGACGGCTTCGTATCCCTTTGGAAGCAGATAACAATGATGTAAGAGGAGATCTCATTGAGATTTGCTTGCGCTTACACAATATGCGTCTGCTGAAGGTGGGAATAAATCAGATTCATACGGTGTACATGCAGCATTGGCGGGAAACTGCTGAAGATGTCGAGATTTGGACAGGATTCGAAAACATGTTATTTTCAGACCAACGACAAAAAGATCGCGTTTCTCGTTATCATGTAACTTTGGAGTATGAGTAGCTATATCAGCTTGTTCATGATCAAAGTTCTGGAGTATGTTCGAAGTGACTTCCATTATCATTCTTCAGTCCTATGATAAAATATCAGTTGTATTCATGGGCTTGACTGATGAACCTACCAGAAACATTCCTGACTCCGTCAGAATTCTCCTCACCACCATCATCTGAGTGCCAAGACATCGAGCCACCTCCGTCAGGAAACCACTCGTAGCTAAGACGCTTCTGCTTCAGCATGTTGTGGTACATTTTCCACTTCGGAGACCGAGGTTGACGTCCACGACCTGCTGATCGTGAGCATGACACCATTTTCATCATTTCTAGCCTCATCTCAGCACGATCGCAAGCACGCTGAGTCTCGTACAGGCGGTTGCGGAGGTCAAAGAGTTGACCATGTAGCTTGTCATTCCTTGCCTGTGAATCACGAAGCTGTTGGGCTAGCGTAAGATATTGCGTGTTAGCAAGTGAGCGGTTTGTGCGTTCCTCGTCACGGGCCTTCTGAACAGAGGGATCAAAGGCATTTGAGATCCGTGCCATAAGTTCAGATGCCGCAGCTCCTCGTACTGTACGGCGAGTCACTGGAGCTTCCATGCGGGTAGATCGTGCCACTGCAGAGTGATGAGCAGGTTTGACAGTCTCGTCTCCATCGTCTTCATCCTCCTCACTAGGACCAGCATCCTTCTCGTTATCCACCCCTCCGTCAAAGTCGCTGTCATCCAAATCACGTGTTCCAGCTCGTTCATTGATTAGTCCATCAATGTGATGGGCACAAGTAACCTCTGGAGGACAGATGCCATCGCCAGTAGGCTTTGTGGTTTTGACGAGCTAACACCATGTTAGCATAATGTCAACTTTACCCCAACCCACATTACGGGCCACGTACCTGTTTAAATTTCGTTTCGAGGAATGTAACCTTACGCTCAGGACGCCCCGTCTTCAGCGCCCAGCGGTTGTACTTAGTCGTGACTGCCTGCCAACCACACTGTCCGAGAGGCAGTTCTTCCTCGACACAGTCGAGTAATGCAGACGTATCAGCACTTGAATAATTACCTGCACCAACTGGACGGCCACGCTTCATCTTTGGCTGCTCATCGTCATCGTCGATGTCTAGAGTCCGAGGACGCTTTCGCATCTTCGGAGGAAGACCAGGTGGCACATTCTCCTTGCCTTTTCCCTTGTGGCCCGAAGGTTCTCCACCTTTGCGACGAGAACCGGCAACCTTTAACGCAGGGAAATGGCCTTGCGCTTGAGCGATGGCACAAGGGTTGGAGAGCTCGTCATCACGAGATGGCGGTAGTGGAATGAGAATAGGGTCGATCTGACAATGAGCCCCGTCGAGTGGAGTTGCCTGTAAGATAGAAGTGTCTGCTGAAAAATTAGCGGGAGTCTTCAAAGACCATTGTGACGTATGCAAGGCAGACTCTTGAGTCGTTCCATGAACTGGTACTGTCTTCGAACTGTGAGTAACAATCCTAGCTCAGGATCAACGCAACTTACTTGCGCAAAGCCGCAGTGCGGCACCCAAGTTCCATTGGCGCTGTAGGTGTACGCATTGCCTGCGTCATCATACCGGAGACCGGGATTGATACCATCTGACTCGGTGGGAGTAGTGGTTGATTGACTAGGATTGAGCATACTGGAAGAGAAGATCTATGAAAGTACTGAAAGAAATTAGATGTTGGACGTACGAGCTTGTTCCACTGCGCTGATTTATACGGTGACCATTGTGAGCGCTACTTATCATCCGGCAGTGTCCTCCATTGCAAACGGTGGAAACGTATCAATAACAGCATTCACAGAACAAAGAAAGCACCATAAGAGTGAACTTGCGATGGAGAGCTTGTCAAAATCGACCGGAACCGTGAATTTCCGGTAGCAGGGACCTTGATGTTAGAGCAAGGATGCATTGGCGATGGAAAATTGGGTGCCGCGCCTTGTATACCATGTGGAACAGCGGTCGAAATTGGGTGCCTTGTCGAGTGGGGAGATATTGGATGATTTGACGCCGTCGTCGACATGAACGGCGTGTGCAGTATTGGTGGTCAGCGTTGTGCATCGTGTTCACGCGGTGTAGAGGGTTGATGATGTAAGCAAATATCATCGGCGTAGTTGTCCAAATCGGGTTTATTCTGGGCTACAAAATCTGTGAAAGGGGGTGGGACCCCCTCTTTAGATTAAGGTTTATTCGAGGGTATGGTTGACAGGTCAATTTGAAATCTCTCCGAGATGAAGTTCGGCATCGCGGCTGCCTGCCAGATTGGGCCAAAATCTATTCCACTTTATTTTAATCTAATGGAATTTAGCCTGCGGAAAGTCACCCAATATGCTACATGCTGTACATATGCCGCCTTGTATATGCGATGCCTTCGATGGAGCTTGTTCCCTCGATGGAGAAAACAAGTAATGGAAGAATACAAACGAAGCTGACTCGGAGTGACCGCGACGTATTGATGGCAATATGTGTCAGACGAGAACAAACCGAAGTTCGTTCTTTACGCCACACCAACGCCACACCTCACTTGCACAGTACAAATAGAACGTACGGGCGATGGACACTCCCAACAACTCTTCCTTACCACTTCCTGAGCTCGAAAATCGACATGGCCACAGACAACTCCCCGCCGCGTTCCAACCCTCCCAACCCCATGCTGCAGAGCACTCCGCAGTCCCGAGGTTCTGCCACCGTCAGCGAGAATATTGACACCGTCGGTGTACAGTGAGTGGCGCTCGTCATCTCTTCTACCTCGTTTCACCTTCCTCTTGTATAGAGTGTCCAACGTTCGTCCATGGATAACCCGAGACGTTGAGAAGTTTACCGAGTGTTCGGTCGACACAATGTTGAAGGTTTTCATAGAGGACTGCATTAACAAGTCACCTTCGCCGGACACGGAGAGCTTGTTTAAGCAGCTACTAGAGAAAATGGTCGATATCTGTAATGGCAAGTTTCAACACAAGGATCTCAAAGCAAAGTCGTCTGACATCAAGGAGAATCTCAAGTCATAGTACGTTGTAATAATGACGCTTTGCTTTGTTCACATCTGATCAATCCATGCAGCTCCGAAAGTAGCAAAAAGGTCGAAGCAGCTCTATACCCTCACTTCGTGTCCGCAGTGAACACAGCGTTGCTGTGTCTCGAGCTGGTTGACGTCCCAGGAACCCGACCTTGCAGCCCTCCCGTCTGCTTCCACGTCAACGACCCATCATTTCTGAAGCAAGTTCACCAAGGACAGCTTTCAGAACGCAAACCGGACGTTGTCGTTGTGTCGGGGTCGGACGCACGTAATCATGTAGCAGGTGGCACCGGTGATATCCTACAGCCGGAGGAACTTTTACTCAAAGCTGCCACAAAGCCCCCTGGCAGTAAGCTCTTCTCCAACAACGAAACGAGTACCTTGAAACCTACCTTGAAACCCTTCGAGTGGCGCAACGTCCGCATGTTTGTGGAGTTCAAGATATCCACAAAAAAAATGGCAAAGCCTCCCTCGTCCTACCCTCTCTCGTCCCAGAGACCTCTCCCGAAACCTCAGTATCTCACGATGGACCAACAGGTGGAAGAAAATGATGCTCGCCAGTCGGAAGCCCTGCCAGCTGCACCTGCGTCTGCGAGTGCTAACTCTAAACCACCAGCCGATAGTATGTGCCTCTTCCGTGAGGCTGGTTTGATAGTGACCTTTGTTTAGCCCGACGTTCCAGTCGTCTTCTTTCGCTGCCTGGTGCTGGGACTTCACAATCCGGCTCAAACAGTCGTAAAAGGTCGTCTGAAGGTGCTCATTCCGAACCCAAACGACAGAAGTCTGAGTCGAAGGGGCGTCACCCGGTCATCGTCCAGGCGGGTGGTTACGCGGCTGAAATGTTTGCCGCTCACACCGGGCGACAGCATGTGCTCGGTCTGGTAGTTGTCGGTGGGTGACTCCATCTGTCCTTTCTGACACTGCATTTACCCATCCTACGATAGGTGATCTTCTTTACATATGGCGCTACGATCGACAGAGTGCGATTCAGTGTTCTGCCCTTAATTTCATTGAAGATCTGCCGCGATTCTTGGTCCTTCTTTTCGCCATGCAACGCTTCCAGGATTGCCACTGGGGCTTGAATCCCAACATCGACCCGAAATTCGAGGCATGCTCGCGGTCACCCACGATGACCTTCCATGATCAACAGGGTAAAGAGACCGACATCGAACTCGAGCTATCTTCCGATGAGCGCAGGACACACTTCGGTCTCAATGGCCGAGCCACGAATGTTTTCCCTGCGGCGAGTGAAACACTCTCCAGCGAGGGTCCTCTCATTGCCAAAGTCTTCTGGGCGGAAGAATCGCGCAAGAGCGAGCCCGATATTTTGCAGAAAGTGTACGAAATCGCGGGGAACAACAATGTTAAAGGACGCGACGATGTTGAAGGACACGTCCCTGCCATGGTGTGCTATCAGAAATACCTGCACACCTCGACCGCATTGATTCGGAAGCGCCTTGGCCTCAATGTCAATGGATCTCGCGTTCTCTACGTGATCGTCTTTCGGAAGCTGGAGCCGATCACCGCGCTCACCGGGGACGACTTTTTGCGTGCGTGGTGGGACACGGTGAGGTGTAAGTCGTGTCGAAAACATGTTGCAATGAACTTAGGTTGACTCTTTCATGAAGGCCACTTCGTGCTCTGGACCAACGGCGTTCGCCACCGAGACGTCAGCCCATCCAATCTCATGTATCGGATCGTGGACGGGATGATCGTGGGTGTCCTGAATGATTTTGATCTAGCGTCGCTAGGGGATGGTGTCACTGGGACCGAACGTACCGGGACGGTGCCGTTCATGGCACTTGACCTCCTCACCGAGGAAGCCCTTAGGGGTGAAGTCACGCACCTGTATGAACACGACGCAGAGTCGTTCATCTGGGTACTCACCTGGATAAGCCTTCGCTACAGCAACGGACAGCCTATGAGAAATAAGGCTCTGGATCAATGGCTGATAGTAGACGCAGTGACGTGCGGGAAGGAAAAGTCGGCCTTCTTGCTTCAGTCTCGCAGCCTCCTCCGGAACAAGGCATACCCTCCTGGCAAGGGTCATGAACGTCATTTGTGGATGGCCCAGGTGTACTTATCGTCGATCCAGTCGATTCACGCTGCACGTGATCGTGAACACCAGAGACAGTCTACCCAGGCGTTCATAGCGGCGATCGATGCTGCAATGGAGACGAGCAGTCTCGACTGCATGTCCTTGGGAGCGCACCAAGATGGGGGGTCTGTGAAGCCTACGGAGCCCGAAGACCCTGAGACTGTGTTCACGCAACATTTCATTGACCCCATCGACAAGGAAGCGTTCAGGAAGCTTTTTGTTGACCCTGTCAAGCCAGAACATCGGGGATCGGTTTTTGCCGGAATGGGCTTTGTAGAACTCACACCTGAGTGAGTGTAGATGTGTGCGTATACGAACTTGGATATTTTTGCGTTCAATACGGAAATATATGATCTGCTCTTTGTCGTGTTTGAGTGGCACTGAAGGAAGGATCTGAGCGGCTTGGTCAATGGGCGGGCCTGCTTCACGGCGCGCGCATGGTTTCCCTTGCTCAACCCTTTCGTGCTCTACTGAAGTCCTACCAATAAATCAACAGATGTTACAACGTTCTCGACAACAATCATGGCTCTGGCAGACACGCTTACTGCCTTGGGATTGGTTTGTCGATCGACGACCAGAACGCGTTTGGATAATGGTCGACTTGGAGAAGTTGAACCGTCGATATCACGATGGTCTACTTTACAGACCCCAAGAATCACCCACAGCTGTTGGAACATGCCGACGCGCGCGTAAGTTTCCGACATATGGAATACAAACATCATATTAGAGCGAGTTTGTCCTCTTTCTCTCTCTGGCTTCTTGTCGGTTAGAGAGGTATGCACAACGTTTTCGCCTTACATTGACGTTTAGCTGATTATTCGAGTAGTGTTCTGACGTTGTCTAGGTACTACAAATCTAATCGCTTCATGTGGAAAATTGACGGTCCTTTTGGAGGGGGGTTACAGTCCCATTTGCAGTCTCCCGGCACAGCCACCCTTCCCCATACGGAAGTCACGGGACTTCACAGGTCGGCGGCGCAACCCAGCTCCTCTTGCACCAGTGCTCAAACGCACTATCAACCACGATCCGCCGCGTTCGCGCCCAACGATCGACTCGGCGGCCTCGAACGTGCAGAGGGCCTACTCTTCAACTGCTCCTGTGCACGTCACCACTTGGATGTGGCTGTCCGTCGCTCAGTTCATGCCGCATGTCTGCCTCTCTTCTCACACCCCGACCCTCGCACTCACACATCATGGCGGTGCGCTGGGAAGAAGGGCGAGTACGGAGCTGTCGCTCACATGGTATGTGTCCTTCCCTCCACTGCCATCGTCCGTCGCCCGCTAAATGTCATCGCATAGCTTAAGGATGTGGTGATGCCGGGATGGGAATGGAACAGCTATGGATACATAGGAACAATGTGGGGTCACGGAAATGTCGAGCGGATGAAAAGAACACGAAGCAAGAGGGAAAAAAGAAGAAAAAACGAAAAGAAAACAGTGCATGCATACGCATACCGGGTGCAGGCACGCTGTAGCGACGAGCGTCACGGCGGCGGGCTGGTTGCGGACACTACACGTGGAGCCATGTGCTGAATGGCTGCCCACCGGGAGGAAATCTCAGGATCGTCATCGAGTAACTTGATCCACTTTCGAGCAATCCTTTGAGGCCAGAAACGTCTTGCCGCTCTTCACGTAGGAGAAGGCTCCCTTTGCGTCCGGGTGGCCAAGGTCATTTCCAAAAAAGAAGTGTGCGTCGGCAGCGTCCTGGCTCGCGTTTGCACTGTGCTCCTTCGCCAGTGCATCGAGGACGTGCTTGTACGAAAACCATTCATCCTTGCTGTTGCTGAACTTGTGTCAGAATGATGCCATGTCTGGATGCTGCTGCCGCTCCTGGGCTATGAACTGCATTTGTACGGTGAGATCGGTGAGATTAGCGAGAGCCGGCATTGTTATGATGACGGCGCACCTTCCAATTCCCCCACTTGCTCCTTTCACCTTCTTATAGAACTCTGGCCAGTACTGGACCGGAATCCCGCGCCTGTTCACGACTGGTAGAGTGGACTGTTCCCACTCGCGACACAGCCTGTCGATGTCCTTCGAGAGGTGGACAGTGGGGGGTCGGGCAGCTTTGTCTTGTCGAACGGTTGTCACTGAGCCGTGCAATGCTGAGGTCCTTGACTGGAATCAACTCCCTGAGCTGGCTAGTCGTAGGGACTAGTGCAGCTGACTGAGTGACATCGGCGGAAGGTGGGCCGCATGCCATAGTGAGATATAGTTGGGGCATTGAGTAGGCCTTGGCTGGGTGCGGGAGAGCTCGGGGGGACTGCGGCGAAGTGAGCGGTTGCGTTGATCTTCCCTAGGGCCATGAACGGGGCTGCCCTGATAATATGCTGGGCTCCATCGCTCGATGTCAGATCAAAGTCAATTAGGATGCCCACAACATTGCCCTTCTTATCACGATAGTACATGAGCTTGGAGGGGCTGATGTCCTAATGGTAGACGCCGTTCTTCCACAGCACGAGATGACCTGCACAAAACAGTTAATCCCGTTATTTGATCCATTGTAGCAGACATTCACCTACCTCCAACCAACGCCCACCACACACGTAAGAACTCGTCACCACATAGTTCAGTAATGGGTGTCAGATGGTTGTGAAAGATGAGGATGTATGAGAGTACATGCACTCTGGTGAGATTGACTCCGCAAACTGTTGAAAGTTTATTAGCTCAAGAACCACATGTCTTTTCTGCAGGACGAACACTGGAAAGATCTGACTGCGGGAGCAGGTGATACTGGAGCAACTGACCGGACAGAGTCTGGCTCATGGTGATGAATCATCTTGAACTCGAAGGAAACCTGTGATCCTGGTGTGCATCCTTGCCTCATGTTGAATTCAAACTCCACAAACTTTGGCTAGGTGTGGGCTCATGCACGAGCCTGTCTATGCGGCCATGAAGTACTCTTATGATCTGGTTAGCCAAGATGACATATTGACCTAGAAAAAGCACAAACCTTGCCAGCATGATCTCGATACAGTCATCCAGACATCAGACATCACACTTGGTACGCCCTCAAGACTGAACAGAACATGCACATTATCGCTTCGCAGAAAATTATATTGGCTGTCAAAACAATGTCAGAAAATCAGTAGAGACAACACACATGACCAAGTAGTCTCGATCAGATGTTTTCAGAAGTCGCCGGACAGAAACCTGGAGCAGACACTTCCTAAAACATTTGGAGACATTCATTCAGAGACACCCACATTGAGTCATAGGTGTCACAACAGCTGATCTTTTAGGAAGGTCTTACATCAAATATATCCAAGATCTTCTAGTAGGAGAGTTGTATGAAGTTAGAGAACCTCACTAACTCTCGAGAGCCCAACTCCAATCTTCTTTCATTCAGTGAACGAATATATATGTAGCTGTCATAGCAACTCTAGTATCAATTTGTCAGTTCCATTACAGCTAGACTCTTCAATGTGAAGTGTCGGAAGTATGTGCTGCTCGCTGACATACTCAGGTCCATATGATAGTTGCTAGACATAGATAGAGGGGTGAACATGGAGTTGTTCCTTTGAGGATAAGTGGCAAAATCAAATTCTGGGCACTCAGTAAGATATTGCAACACCCAATAGATGTCTTGATGAATATAACTGGGTACTGCAGCCTTCTCGAGTGCATATATCTCATGGACAGTCGAGGGTGCTTTCCTACCAACTACACAAAATTCTTGTAGTGTATGATTGCAGAGGGGGCATGCAAGAGGGGTGTAAGGCCTGAAAAACATAGTTGCTATAATCCCTGAGTCAAAATGGCTCTGATTGTCAAGTCATTAAAAAAAAAACACGGAAGGGTATATTGATGTTGTTGTGTGAGATGTGGAAGGGCAGGTGTTGTACTTTTTCATGGACAACATTCATTTTATTGGCCGATATTTTGTGCAATAGAGCAGGAGAACCACTTCTGACTCATTGTAAATTAAGGGCATGCAGAAGGTCAATACTTTTGGCAGCAACCCCCTGGGAGGAGAAGAATGTCAATAGGATCTTGGCCCATCGAAAATTCTGCTGTGATCTCGAAAATGTGACCTGGAATATGATACTTAAGCATATCTACAGTCCTCATCAGATAATTTGCATCCTCAGTAACATGAATACAAACCAAGTCAGGGTTTTTGCACACATTCTGCAAGTGTTGTTCTGTAGTAGAGCTGATGGTTTGCAACATGTTCCACAGCTTTGGAGCACCCCCAAAGCCTAGCAAGCTTAGTTTCAACAGCATGTCCTCGATGAAAAAGCTGGTAAGGCCTATTTCTGACACTTCATCTGAAGGGCATGCACAGAGATCTCATAATCCATCCAACTCTGCATTGAGGACATCTCCAACGCACTTGAAGGCAAAGAGCACAAGTGTGCATGAACCACCATATGTTACGTGTGCCTTTTACTATGGGAACTCTTTTCCTTTCTTGTATGTTTCCTTTATCTGTTTTTGTCCAAAAGACCTCGATTCGGTAGAGACCCCATTTCTTGTCTTTCTTGATGGTCTGTGCACGTTAACCTTTCCATGGTCCGTGCACCAATCACTTACATATATAAAGGACGTGTACATTAGTATTTATCCTAAGCTAGTTCTACGCAGAATATAGCTTATTCTCATCTGAACTCTTGTGTGTGATTGCACGAGTCATCAAACCCACTCTTGAGTGGTTCGCTCGATTGAATAGTTTGCAGCTCTGTATAAAAGCTCGGACCACTTGACAACTTTGTTTGCGATTGCACCTCGAGTTCAATCCGCGTAACAAAAGAACTAGCTTCCATATCATCCTCACTCATCGAAATGCCAGGACTTTATTCAAGTTAGTATCAATGATGACCTCTTGTTCCAAAACCGGTTTCAGCCCATGAGGACAAGACAACGATATCCTCGACAACATAGTCGACGGACGACAGGAGCCGGGGCAAACTCCAGCAAATACCCTTGACCACGTTTCCTTCAAGGAAACCGACACATGTGGCCTCTTCTAGGCACACTACTGATACGAGGCCTAGGATCTCACCCTACCCTCATCCGGAGTCTATTACTCCCAAACAAAGAAGAACCGGGAAGCAACGTGCTGAAGAAGCATCGGAACTTCCTCCCAGATCCCCGACACCTGAATCCTCGGAACATATCTCTGAGATATCCGAAGAAGACACTCCCTATTCAGTAGTAACCATCACTTCACTTATCCATTGATCACCATCTCCTATCATGTCGACTTCTATCCCTGCTGAAATCAAGATTGGAGCTCCCACACACTTTGATGGAAGCCCAGATGATGCCAGAAGATGGCTAGCCTCTGTCGGGGCATACTTTACCCTGAACCACAAGATCTATGATACCAATACCAAGAAAATTATCGGTGCTCTAGCGTATATGACAAAAGGATCTGCTGCATCTTGGGCACAGATCAGATATGATGAAGCTGACAGGACCTCATGGGGTACCTGGGACAAATTTAAAGAAGACTTCAAAACAGCCTTCATCATCTCCGACCAGAAGAGCGAAGCTATCGCTCAAATCTCAACCATCAGACAGAACCCTCATTTCAAGATATTGGGGGAATTCAACTCCGCCTTTAGACTCCTTGCTCATCGCACAGGAGTAGCCGATCAAAATGCCAAGATTTCTTGGTATATGCAGGCATTGAACCGAGGCCTAGCCTCTCAGATTATCAAGATGGAGAACGTTCCTGATACCTTGGAAAAATGGATCGCCAAGGCCAAGTATTTCAATGTCCAAAATAAAAGATTGAAAACTCTCCATTCCTATTCCTCCAACTTCAAATATGTTCCTACTCAATCTCGTCCTACTCCCAAGAGGGACCCCAACACCATGGACGTAGATCGAACCTCGTTGTCTCCATTACAACGAGCAGAATACATGAGGAAAGGATTATGTTTTCGCTGTAGACAACAAGGACATACAAGCCGGGACCATAAGGCATCCAATTTCCAAAAACAAGGGGTCACAAACAGACCTTCTCCTCTACAGAACCAACGAATAATTGTCGCTGTTACTCCTAGAGCAGCACCAACAACACCGAGACCTCTTCCCACACCACCTTCTCAAGTTGCAACATACGTAAACCAACTTCGGAACCGGAATGTACGAGAAGATGACATCATGAGAGTACTACGTACTGTCTATGATTATGAAGAAGAAGAAACCACAGCTAAGATAGAAGAAGTCTCTGATACTGTATCAGTAAAAGTCACTAACATCCCTTTGGATTTTTAGAAGAGAGGACAGAATCGACGCCTGTACCTCTTGAAGTTGCACCTGTAATAGTAGCAGAAATCTCCCAATCTATGCACATCCCCGCTATTGCTACTATCGGTGCTGAAGCCATTGAAACCCGCATCCTCGTTGACAGTGGAGTGGGAGCGAACCTTATCGATTGGGGGTTTATTCGAAGACATAAAGTTCCATATACTCATCTTCAACGACCTCTAAAACCAATCAATGTCGATGGATCTTCCAACAAAGGAGGTCTTATCAAATTTCAAGTCCGAATTCCCATTCAAATGCAGGAATTCAAAGAGGAATGAACCTTTTTCATAATGGACTGCGGAAAAGAAGATTTCATACTTGGCCTTCCATGGCTGAGAGAAATAAACCTGATAATCGATTGGGATCTTGAAACAATCGATTTACCTGAAAAGAGCGATTTCCAAGAATTCCCTCAGGAACAAAGAATCAATGCCATGAGGACTTTAGAACGTGCCAAAAAACTGGCCGCTCTCATAAGGAAGAAAAAGGTCGAAGATAAGGAGAAGAAAGAAGAAAAAGACACTCTTCTGGTGAAGAAACTGTGTCCCCATGCGACTATCCCTACAAAGGGATCAGAACAGGCGGCCGGCTTTGATCTATATTCAGCCGAACATATCGAAATCTGCATTCCACCTCATGAACGATACCCCATCGATACCAGTATTACGGTAAAAGTTCCGGAAGGGACTTATGCTCGTATTGCCCCTAGAAGTGGGCTTGCCACTAAACACTTCATCGATATCGCTGCTGGAGTAGTTGATGCAGACTTTCGAGGCTCTATAAAGGTCATGCTCATTAACAATGGCCAGGAAGATTTTCACGTCGTCAAATGAGACAGGATAGCTCAGCTTATACCAGAAAAGATCTCTTATCCTATCATCAAGGAGGTTCTGGAACTTGACGACACCAAACGAGGAGATAAAGGGTTTGGATCCACCGGAATATCAACCGGGAGGACAACTATCTCCACAGAGATCGCTCAAGAAGAGAAGAAGGAAAAATCTATTCTTCCATCAGAATATACCGACTTCTTCGAAATCTTCAAAAAGAAATCCACGGATCATGTACCCCTGGAACGACCCTTCGACCATGCCATTGACACTGATGATACCTTCGTACCGAAAGTGGCGAAGGTGTATCCCTTAAACCCTAAAGAATTAGAAGCATGTCAGGCATTCGTCAAGGAACATTTGGAAACTGACAAGATTGTACCATCGAAATCACCACAAGCATCTCCTTTTTTCTTCGTATCCAAAAAGGACGGATCATTTCAACCTTGCCAAGATTATCAATATCTAAATTTCCACACAATCAAGAACACTTACCCTTTGCCCTTGATTTCTGATCTTATCGATAAACTGAAGGGATCCAAATATTTCACAAAATTCGATATCCGATGGGGATACAATAATATCCGTATCAAACCAGGTGATAGGTGGAAGGCAGCCTTTATATGCCCTCTCGGACTTTTTGAACCCATGGTGATGTTCTTCGACCTCTGCAATTTGCCTGCTACATTCCAGGCGTTCATGAATGACTCCTTCAAAGATCTGTTGGCTGAAGGATGGATTATTATCTATATGGACGACATCTTAATCTTCTCCTCAGATCTTATGGTCCATAGAGAACGCACCAAGAAAGTTCTCCAACGACTTCGAGAGCATGATTTATATCTCAAACTGGAGAAGTGCAAATTCGACGCTACAGAGGTCGAATACCTCGGAATGATCATTTCGAAAGGATCAGTCAAGATGGATCAAGGAAAACTCAAAGCCATCAATGACTGGTCAACTCCTTCCTCTGTCAAACATGTCCGATCATTCCTTGGATTTTGCAACTTTTATCGACGATTCATCCCGTCCTTCTCCACCATCGCTTGACCCCTCGTTGACTTAATAAAGAAGACCGTATCCTGGAATTGGACCGATGAATGTGATACTGCATTCCTTACTTTGAAGAAGAAATTTGCTCAACAACCGGTGTTGTTGATGCCTGATATCTCTTGCCCATTCTTTATCATGACAGATGCATCTCTACACACCACTGGTGCCGTGTTGATGCAGAAAGACTCTAACGGCAATCTCCACCCTTGTGCATTCCTTTCCCAAACTTTCTCCTCTGTGGAAAGGAATTACGACATCTATGATCAGGAACTCCTCACTATTATACGCGCACTTGTCGCATGGAGACACTATCTTCAGGGGACTGAACATTAGGTCACGGTTTTCACCGATCACAAAAATCTCACCTATTTCAAATTCCCTCAGAAGTTATCTCATCATCAAGCCCGTTGGCTCATGATCCTTCAAGATTTTGACTTAAAACTTGAACATGTCCCTGGTTCTCAAATGGGACCTACCGATGCGCTGTTACGCATGCATGACATTGATACCTCCGATGATAACACTGCCGTTATACTTCTTCCTGATAATCTCTTCATCCGATCCTTTGATCTCGCCCTGGTCAAGAAGATAAAGACTTCTACACTCACCAACTCTCTGGTACTTTTCGCCTTGCAGACCCTTGAAAATGAAAAATCCCTCTTTCCTCGATACTCTCCTTTAGACTGGCATTATGATGGCGCCAATCTTTTCTTCAAGAATCGGTTGTATATTCCTCCCGATCATCGCCATACTGTTGTGAAGACTCTACACACCTCTCCCATGAACGAACATCCTGGAATTTTGCGCACTATCAACTTGGTGGCTCGCGACTTCTGGTGGCCTGGTTTATCCACTTTCATATGGAAATTCATTTCTGGTTGCGCCACCTGTCAACAAATGAAAGTCAACACCCATTCTTCCGTTCCGGCGCTGATTCCTATCCCTTCCTCCTGCACTCGCCCCTTCCAACAGATTTCTATGGACCTGATCACGAATCTTCCCCTCTCCGATTCCTATGATTCGATTTTGGTCGTGGTCGACCATGGTCTTACAAAGGGGGTAATTTTATCCCCATGCAATAAAACTATCGATGCTGCTGGTATAGCACAAATATTTTTCAAGAATGTTTTCCTCCGATTCGGTCTCCACGAAAAGATCATCTCGGATAGAGGCCCGCAGTTCGCCTCAGCCTTCTCTCAAGAACTTGTAAGATTACTAGAATATGATATCGCTCTTTCTTCGGCATATCATCCTCAAACGGATGGAGAAATGGAAAGGACAAACCAAGAAATTGAAACCTTCTTATGAATATTCTGTGATGGAAACCCAGAGACATGGGCTCAATTTATTCCTTTTGCAGAATTCGCTCATAACTCCAACGTTCACTCCATAACAAAGAAAACTCCTTTTTTCCTTATCCTTGGCTATGAACCCAGATCCTATCCGGAACTTGCCAAGATCTCATCAAGTCTCCCACAGGTCAAAGAACGACTTACTTCTCTGTGAGAAGCACAAAAGGAAGTGCTTGCTGTGCATGAGATTGCGCAACGAGTTATGAGAGAACACATTACATCAAGGTTTTCACCCTGGAACGTGGGTGACAAGGTTTGATTAGAAGGACGAAATCTACGCATGGCATATCCATCTCGGAAGCTAAGTCCTAAAAGAGAAGGACCTAAAAGAGAAGGACCTTTTGAAATTGTACAAGTTCTCTCTCCTATCTCCTATCGGCTCAAACTACCCCCGACTTGGAAAATACATGACGTCTTCCATGCATCACTGTTATTGTCCTATCAGGAAACTCCCGAACATGGACCAAATTTCCTTCGACCATCCCCTCACTTGATAGAAGGTGAAGAAGAGTACGAAGTTCATCGGATCTTGGCCCACAAAGGATCACCGGGCTGTAGGCGTTATTTAGTTTCCTGGAAAGGATATCCCTCGTCCGAAAACACATGGAAACCTGAAGGAAACCTCAAACACGCGAAAACAATCCTACGAGCATATAAACTTCGACATCGAAGAGATTTTCCTGCAGTCCGTTCTCTCTCCACTCACAACTAAAGTCAATGCCTCCTGCTCGAATTCATCGATTCCACAATCTTTCCTTCCATCCCCAAGACATAAACCTCGTTGATCGACTTGATCTATACGCCTCTATACTTGAAGACCACACATTTGTTTTACCCATAAATCAATCTCCTCATTATCATCTAGATCTCGAACATCTCTTCACCATCTACCGACTCCATGCCACGTTCATACATAGATACCACTGCCTTAGATCAGGAGAGATCTCCCTCGCTGCATTCATTGCGATCACCGACACCACTATCTTCTACATCCGACGAGAACTTTTACTCCTTGCCGACCTCTTGGGATTCTCTAATGTTACTTTGGATCTCCCTCACGATAGTCTCGCTAGAGTTATGGGAGACATCATCCCCGACCGATTATCACCTTCTTCTGAACCTCTACCGGTTCCTCCTCCTGATAACTCTAGCAAGCCTTCTTTGGAGACTATAGAAGAAACCCCTTCACCAGAAAGAACTCTAGTCAATCCATCCGAAACTGGTTCTTTGTCCTCCTTTGTCACACCTACTCCACCTCCACAAGTGGCCAGAAGACATTCCCCATTAACCCCAAGGAGACGACGCTTTCTTGTTTCTCCTTATGGATTGGCTAGTAGCCCACAGTTCCGTCGACCCACCGTTGCTCCCACATCACCTGCTACCTCACCACCGTCTTCCTCTTCGTCTGGGACTAGAGAAAATCCTATTGACGTAGATGCAATCCCCTCCCCTACTCCTGAACCGACTCGTAACATCGTTCCTATCACTTCTCTGGAAGTACGATGTTTCCAGTGCAATGAAACTGGACACGTTCGCGTCAATTGTCCTCACTACAAATGTCCATATTGTCACATCTTGCGACCTGGACACAATCAAGGACAATGCCCTAGTCGGAGGACCTGTCATCATAGGAGAGGATCAAGAATTTGTGATTGCCCAGCTCACATAGAACAACCCAGAAGAGTAAGACATGATCTTACTGATCACAATCTTCACACTGCAGGGGAGGCCTCATATGCGGAGCACGATTATTATTATGGGAGTGATTAGTCGGTGACTAACGTTTACCCTACAAAGGGGGTAATGTTACGTGTGCCTTTTACTATGGGAACTCTTTTCCTTTCTTGTACGTTTCCTTTTTCACACTTTATCTGTTTTTGTCCAAAAGACCTCGATTCGGTAGAGACCCCATTTCTTGTCTTTCTTGATGGTCTGTTACGGGGTATAATTTTTCATCTATTTTTCTCTCTACTTTTGTGGTCACGTGACTTACATCACGTGCTTATTTAATCATGTGACCAGCGCACATGACTCGATAGCACATGACTTACATCACGTGCGGGCGAGGACTTTATTTAAATATCACATGACTAGGCCTAGACTCGCCTAGAACATTCTAGAATAGACTCACCTAGACCGGTCTGGACCATGACATCACCTGACGTCATATGGAACGTCGTGGAATGTTGTGGAACATTCCTATGATATCATCTATTTGTTAGATACAAACATTGTACCTGTATATAAGACCGAATGCCATTGCCCAGAGACCCTAGCTTGGTTCTCTTGGGGCTACCCGTCCACGAGCGAACTTAAGAATTCCCCTCATTGTCTCACTCGTCGTTGAAGAGTATAACTCAACGCTCTACTCCTTTACCTTATCACGTCTTCAGGTCAGACGTTAACTGATCTGCTTTCTCTGCTAGTTTTAGTGTTGACGTTGCGAAAGGCTAGTAACCATCACTCGTCTCATGGTCTGTGCACGTTAACCTTTCCATGGTCCATGCACCAATCACTTACATATATAAAGGACGTGTACATTAGTATTTATCCTAAGCTAGTTCTACGCAGAATATAGCTTATTCTCATCTGAACTCTTGTGTGCGATTGCACGAGTCATCGAACCCACTCTTGAGTGGTTCGCTTGATTGAACAGTTTGCAGCTCTGTATAAAAGCTCGGACCACTTGATGACTTTGTTCGCGATTGCACCTCGAGTTCAATCCGCGTAACACCATACACGAGTGCATGGTGACTGTTGTGCGAGCACAGGGGTCTGTACCAGTGTTCCAGGATCCCCAGAAGTTCATCACTGATCATAAGTACTGTGCACTCATACCAAATTTTTGTATTGATACTGCATTCATGGTTTCCCCAGCTCAAGAAGTCGAGGAAAAGCATTAAATTCAAGTCGAGTGTGTCCATGAAATACAGAATGGCCTCAACCTTCTTGGCAGCATTGCCTACAAATGACGAACGAAGTCTGCGAGTGTTGACGAGGGGAGGTGGTTGGTTGGGTATAGTGGATGGCAGTATGTCTTTGGGAAGCTCGAGATCAAAATAGTTATATTCAATTGGTACATCTGCAGCAGCAAATAAACTCTCAGCATCCAATACAGAGTCGTTGTCGTCGATTTCCATCGTTAGGACGTGCACAACACAGCTGGTGAGCAGGAGGTAGCAACACAGCCACAGCATGATCGATGAGGGTGTCACGTGGCGAATGTCTCCAGACGTTCTAGGAAGTGGAAACTCCGGGTTTTCAACCACGGATGTCCTAAAATGTCACTCGCATCCGGTCACTTCCGAGAACGTCTGTTCGAGACTATTGACCAAGGTGCTCAGACTCAAACGTGACAGAGAGCAAATCATATATTTCCGTATTGAACGTAAAGATATCCAAGTTCGGACACGCACACATCTACACTCAATCAAGTGTGAGTACTTTCTACAAAGTCTTCTGCCCACTTCATTTCAGCAAAAACCGTCCCCCGATGTTCCTTGCGGATGGTGTCAATGAAAAAGTTCTTGAACACAGCATTAGGGTCTTCGGGCTCCGTAGACTTCACGGACCCCCCATCTTGGAGCACTCCGAAGGAATCCTGGTGGGAACCGCGCTTCGCCCTTGCAGTATGGATCGACCTCAAGTACGTGTGGGCAATCCGCAAATGAAGTTCGTGGCCCTTGCCAGGAGGGTAATTCTTGTTGTCGAGGAGGCTGCCAGACAGATCCAAAAAGTGCAACTTTTCCTTCATGCACGTCACTGCGTCTACTATCAGCCATTGATCCAGAGCCTTATTTCTCATAGGCTGTCCGTTGCTGTAGCGAAGGCTTATCCATGTGAGTACCCAGATGAACGACTCTGCGTCGTGTTCATACAGGTGCTTGACCTCACCCCTAAGGGCTTCCTCGGTGAGGAGATCAAGTGCCATGAACGGCACCGTCCCGGTACGTTCGGTCCCAGTGACACCATCCCCTAGCGACGCTAGATCAAAATCATTCAGGACACCTACGATCTTCCCGTTCACGATCCGATACATGAGATTGGATGGGCTGACGTCTCGGTGGCGAACGCCGTTGGTCCAGAGCACGAAGTGGCCTTCATGAAAGAGTCAACCTAAGTTCATTGCAACATGTTTTCGACACGACTTACACCTCACCGTGTCCCACCACGCACGCAAAAAGTCGTCCCCGGTGAGCGCGGTGATCGGCTCCAACTTCCGAAAGACGATGACGTAGAGAACGCGAGATCCATTGACATTGAGGCCAAGGCGCTTCCGAATCAATGCGGTGGAGGTGTCATCGTCATTCTTCTCTGCGACTTCGTACACTTTCTTCAAAATATTGGGCTCGCTCGTGTGTGATTCTTCCGCCCAGAAGACTTTGGCAATGAGAGGATCCTCGCTGGAGTGTGTCTTACTCGTCGCAGGGAAAACGTTCGTGGCTCGGCCATTGAGACCGAAGTGTGTCCTGTGCTCGTCGGAAGATAGCTCGAGTTCGATGTCAGTCTCCCCATCCTCTTGATCGCGCAAGGTCATCATGGGGGACCACGAGTATGGCTTGAATTTCGGGTCGATGTTGGGATTCAAGCCCCAGTGGCAATCCTGGAAGCGTTGCATGGCGAAAAGAAGGACCAGGAACCGCGGCAGATCTTCAATCAAATTATGGGCAGAACACTGAATCACACCCTGTCGATCGTAGCGCCATATGTAAAGAACATCACCTATCATAGAATGGATAAATACAGTGTCAGAAACGACAAATGGAGTCACCCACCGACAATTACCAGACCGAGCACATGTTGCCGCCCCGTGTGAGCAGCAAACATTTCAGCCACGTAACCACCCGCCTGCACAATGACTGGGTGGCGCCTCTTCGACTCAGACTTTTGTTGTTTGGGTTCGGAATGAGCACCTTCAGACGACCTTTTACGACTGTTTGAGCCGGATTGTGAAGTCTCAGCACCAGGCAGCGAAAGAAGACGACTGGAACGTCGGACTAAACAAAGCTCACTGTCATGAAGCCAGCCTCACGGAAGAGGCACTTACCATCGGCTGGTGGTTGAGAGTTAGCACTCGCAGACGCAGGTGCAGCTGGCAGGGCTTCCGACTGGCGAGCATCATTTTCTTCTATCTGTTCGTCCACCATGAGATACCGAGGATTCGGGGGAGGTTTGTGGGACGAGAGAGGGTAGGACGATGGAGGCTTTGCCATTTCTTTCTTGGATGTCTTGAACTCCACAAACATGCGGACGTTGCGCCACTCGAAGGGTTTCAAGGTAATCGTTTCGTTGTTTGAAAAGAGCTCACTGCCAGGGGCCCTTATGGCAGCTCGGAGTAAAAGGTCATCCCGCTCCAGGATATCACCGGTGCCATCTGCTACATGATTACGTGCATCTGACTCCGACACAACGACAACGTCCGGTTTGCGTTCTGAAAGCTGTCCTTGGTGAATTTGCTTCAGAAATGATGGGTCGTTGACGTGGAAGCAGACGGGAGAGCTGCAAGGTCGGGTTCCTGGGACGTCAACCAACTCGAGACACAGCAACGCTGTGTTCACTGCGGACACGAAGTGAGGGTATAGAGCTGCTTCGACCTTTTTTGATTGATCAGACGTGAACAAAGCAGAGCGTCATTATTACAACGTACTATGACTTGAGATTCTCCTTGATGTCAGACGACTTTGCTTTGAGATCCTTGTGTTGAAATTTGCCATTACAGACGTCGACCATTTTCTCTAGTAGCGTGTCCGGCGAAGGTGACTTGTCGACGCAGCCCTCTATGAAAACCTTCAACATTGTGTCGACCAAACACTCGGTAAACTTCTCAACGTCTTGAGTTACCCATGGGATGACGAGCGCCACCAGCGTGAGTGGGTCCTTCTCGACTTTCGAAATTTTACTATTTGATTTTTTTGTTTTCTATTTAACTAGCCCGATGGTGTTGAAGTCGATAGTCGATCCTTCCCACCTACAA
>JAEVFL010000095.1:10000-12500 GCA_021018615.1 Phlebopus sp. FC_14
ATTTGCTGATCAAAAATGCGGACACCACTACACAACATTTGTTGCCACATGTTTACTACACATTTGCTAATCTCTAAAATGCGGACACCACTGCACAACATTTGTTGCCACACATTTGCTTAATCACACAACACTACACAACACTATGCATTTGCTAATCAAAAATGCGCACTTGACTACACAACACTTGTTGCCACATGTTTACTACTCATTTGCTAATCAAAAAATGCGGACACCACTGCACAACATTTGTTGCCACACATTTGCTTAATCACACAACACTACACAACACTATGCATTTGCTAATCAAAAATGCGCACTTGACTACACAACACTTGTTGCCACATGTTTACTACTCATTTGCTAATCAAAAAATGCGGACACCACTGCACAACATTTGTTGCCACACATTTGCTAATCACAACACTGCACAACACTACACATTTGCTGATCAAAAATGCGGACACCACTACACAACATTTGTTGCCACATGTTTACTACACATTTGCTAATCTCTAAAATGCGGACACCACTGCACAACATTTGTTGCCACACATTTGCTTAATCACACAACACTACACAACACTATGCATTTGCTAATCAAAAATGCGCACTTGACTACACAACACTTGTTGCCACATGTTTACTACTCATTTGCTAATCAAAAAATGCGGACACCACTGCACAACATTTGTTGCCACACATTTGCTAATCACAACACTGCACAACACTACACATTTGCTGATCAAAAATGCGGACACCACTACACAACATTTGTTGCCACATGTTTACTACACATTTGCTAATCAAAAACGCGGACACCACTACACAACACTTGTTGCCACATGTTGACTACTCATTTGCTAATCACTTGACTACACAACACTTGTTGCCACATGTTTACTACACATTTGCTGATCATAGAGCCAATGTCTGGCTAGTACATGAATGTGTGATCAAGAATGTCATAGAAATGTATGGCAAGCAGTAGTGTCTGCATTTACCACCTGCAAAGGTAGAGCAAATGTCTGCCAACAGGTGGTGTAGAGTAGCATAATGTGCAGTAAACATGTGGCAACAAGTGTTGTGTAGTGGTGTCCGCATTTTTGATTAGCAAATGTGTGGCAAGAAATGTTGTTTAGTGATGTCCGCATTTTTGATTAGCACATGTGTAGTGTTGTGCAGTGTTGTGACTAGCAAATGTGTAGCAGACAACTTACTACTACATAGATGTAACCCTACACTACGCTTTTCCTAACCCTAAGACCTGCCCTAAACCTCTAACTTGATAGTGTCCATGTCCATCCACAAGATCCTAACCCTAACCCTAAGCAAGCGACTATTATTGACCTGCCCTCAACCAATGGGGTTAGGGTTAGTATCACATACCCAGGTGACTAGCATAGCCTGTGGGTTAGGTTTAGGATCGGTGTCTGTCGGCGTTCAGTTTTCTATGCTTTGCTTTGCTTACATTTTCTATTCTTCTATCTTCTTTTCTCATTCTCATTCTCATTCTCACTCTGATCCTTCATCCTCATCCTCATTCTCACTCTGATCCTTCATCCTCATCCTCATCCTCCCCTCTCCCCTCTCCCCTCTCCCCTCTCCCCTCTCCCCTCTCCCCTCTCCCCTCTCCCCTCTCCCCTCTCCCCTCTCCCCTCTCCCCTCTCCCCTCTCCCCTCTCCCCTCTCCCCTCTCCCCTCTCCCCTCTCCCCTCTCCCCTCTCCCCTCTCCCCTCTCCCCTCTTCCTCCTCTCTTGCCCTCAAGATCACCTCCCCATACTTCTTCCTCAAGGCCCTTCCTCTGAAGGGCTCCAAAGGAGAGTACAGGCCCTCTACCCCTCCTTGTGAGGGGTAGAGAGTCAGCACCTCTTCGGGGCAGCCATGGGCTCAACTCCAATGACAGACTGTAGGCCAGTATGATAGCATGATGACATCAAAGTGTAGCATCTGTGACCGATCAAACAAGAGTACAATATATCAATATACACTCCAGTGATCTAGCCAACAAACCAGTCAAACTATCCTTTTACTATCTCTGATTAGCATCTATGACCAGTCATGTGGTGTTCAATACACTACAGTGATCTAGCTAATGCTCAAGCAAAGGCATGTGATGCCATGTCCAAATAGTGCCAATACATCATCTGTAAGCCATCTAAGCCATCTACTGTCTGTTGTTGTTGAGCCCACTCCCACATAGTAGGAAAAGCGGTCTGTTTGGTCGCGTTTGCCACGGTGCGCAAGAGGCGTGCGGATTGGTGTCCACTAAATCGCGTTTTTGACATTTTTTGACTTTGCCAAATTTCGGATGCAGTGGCTGTGCAACACAAACCTAGTGACCACTACCACAGATGCTAATCAACGGCATTTTTGCTACTCACACTACACAAGGACTTACAAAGTTTGAACAACAACTTGCTAATCAAAAAATGCGGACACCACTATAGAACACCTGTTGCCACATGTTTACTACACGTTTGCTAACCAAAAATGTGCAC
>JAEVFL010000095.1:22500-23561 GCA_021018615.1 Phlebopus sp. FC_14
GCCACACATTTGCTTAATCACACAACACTACACAACACTATGCATTTGCTAATCAAAAATGCGCACTTGACTACACAACACTTGTTGCCACATGTTTACTACTCATTTGCTAATCAAAAAATGCGGACACCACTGCACAACATTTGTTGCCACACATTTGCTAATCACAACACTGCACAACACTACACATTTGCTGATCAAAAATGCGGACACCACTACACAACATTTGTTGCCACATGTTTACTACACATTTGCTAATCAAAAACGCGGACACCACTACACAACACTTGTTGCCACATGTTGACTACTCATTTGCTAATCACTTGACTACACAACACTTGTTGCCACATGTTTACTACACATTTGCTGATCATAGAGCCAATGTCTGGCTAGTACATGAATGTGTGATCAAGAATGTCATAGAAATGTATGGCAAGCAGTAGTGTCTGCATTTACCACCTGCAAAGGTAGAGCAAATGTCTGCCAACAGGTGGTGTAGAGTAGCATAATGTGCAGTAAACATGTGGCAACAAGTGTTGTGTAGTGGTGTCCGCATTTTTGATTAGCAAATGTGTGGCAAGAAATGTTGTTTAGTGATGTCCGCATTTTTGATTAGCACATGTGTAGTGTTGTGCAGTGTTGTGACTAGCAAATGTGTAGCAGACAACTTACTACTACATAGATGTAACCCTACACTACGCTTTTCCTAACCCTAAGACCTGCCCTAAACCTCTAACTTGATAGTGTCCATGTCCATCCACAAGATCCTAACCCTAACCCTAAGCAAGCGACTATTATTGACCTGCCCTCAACCAATGGGGTTAGGGTTAGTATCACATACCCAGGTGACTAGCATAGCCTGTGGGTTAGGTTTAGGATCGGTGTCTGTCGGCGTTCAGTTTTCTATGCTTTGCTTTGCTTACATTTTCTATTCTTCTATCTTCTTTTCTCATTCTCATTCTCATTCTCACTCTGATCCTTCATCCTCATCCTCATTCTCACTCTGTATCCTTCATCCTCAGCCTCATAACCTCCCTGTCTCGGCCGCTCTCCCCTCTCCC
>JAEVFL010000096.1:0-23531 GCA_021018615.1 Phlebopus sp. FC_14
GAGCATTGGTTCCCTTCCCCTTTTCTTTACCTTTTCCCGCGTGCATATCTTGGAGTCCATTCACTCATATGTTCCTGCAAATAGCCAACTGGACAAAATACAAGGAAGACCTGTTTCGGTACGTTTGTTCTCATTCTGATATCCATCTCAATGTTCATATGGCTCTGTTTAGTGTTACTCGGTGCGTGTCCACTCGTTTCTTCCTGCCCGCGTCTCTTTTTGTACTTACATGTCACAGTGTTCGATGAAAAGCCGGCATAATTTGTAAGTCGACGTCTGTCGTGGAAAACACAGTGTTGACCCATTCAAATTCAAAGGGACATCGTCCTTCGTTGGTTAGCTGATCGCAGTCATTGACGGGAACACTACTAGCACCGAGCCCCCAAGTTCCCCATGGAGTAGACCTGCCACCCTACGGCGGTACCGACCTAATCACTGTTGGCGCATCGACTTCATTATATATATTCCCCATCTTGCATATACATGTACCCTCTTCCCATCTAATTTAGTCGTTTCCCATTATTTGGTCAACGGCGCGAGGGTGTTAGTCCTCGTCCATCCTATCACCCTGTTCCCCACTCGACCCTCCGTTTCCGCCCTCACTTTGACCGCCCGCACCGCCAGCATTATCAGACGTGCCAGCTCCAACGGCCCCACTCTGTCTCGCCCGCAAAAGAATCGCCCTCAAAAACGCATTGACCCCAGTCCCCGCACTCTCCGGCAACCCCAAGCTTCTCACAAACCCACCCAACGCACCCGTCCTCAACGCCCGATCAAGCTGCACCACTGCTGCACGAAACTGAGGCGAATGAACCGTGCGCTGTAGAATGTCCAAGCGACGGCGCCTTTCTTCCGATGTGAGTGGTGCATTGACGTCGTACTCTGGGATGAGATCTGGAGGGAGGTGGGGGAAGAGCGTGGTGAGGAGGGCAGGGTTCGCTGCGACGAGGGAGCCGATGTGGCCTGGGGTCACGATGTCGGTTAGGGAGATATCCTCGTCTGTTGAATGAGTCGTGCGTGAGCAATTTGTTTTCCGGTAGGAATGTGCAGGTTGGAAGACAGAAAAGGACAGACCTGGGTTAGGATCTGTGCTTGCTCCCATGGAAGTGACAAGTGCCCTCAGTCGTTCAAGTTGTTCTGGGGTCACGGCCGGGGTAGTCGCTGGTTGCGTAGCCCGTTGAGTACTTTGAACCCTGCAATACACCACAAAAAGCAGCTCAAAGCTCAGTTGCATGTATAAAGCTGACGTGCCGAAAAAAGAGACGTACGGAGCGGAAGATGTCGTCGACGCGCCACCCGTCGGGGCGGGCGTCGGCGTGGACGTGGACGTGGACGCTGACGTAGATGCCTGTGGCTCACTCCCGTGGTCCCGAGAATCCCAGACTGGAACGATACTTGGGTCTGCGAGTAGTCGGTTAAGGTTGAAGACAAACTCGTCGTCGCGACGGCTCGATGCATCCTGTGCAAAAAGGGGGTAGGTCAGCCTAACCAGTCTTCTCCCATCGTCCACAAAAACATTCATTCACCTGCATCCAAAACTGAATCACAGAGCCCACCGAGCATAGCGCCCAGCAAGTCGTTAGTGAATCGGTCACCCGACTAGCCACCCAAAACAGTGACACATACGAAATGCCTCTGATTCGAACTCTCGAACTTCAACACATACGTCCTCGCATGTGGCCCCGCCTGAGAGACCTTTTCAAACGTCGCGTCTCCGGGAAGTAATATGAGGTCCTCGCCCACTTCGCCCGTGGCGCGTTCTTTCCAGACGAAATGAAGGAGACCATCTTCTGCGTTGGAGAGCATGACCGCGCCTTTCGTCGGTGATGCATCGACAAAGTTGGTGCCGGCGCGACGAAATGAGCGGCCGGCTTTGAAAGCGAGGAGCGTTTGCGCGTCGGTGAGGGCGACGGACATGAGTGCGGAAACTTTTTGTTGCCTAGACTTGGGGTAGACTGGATGGAATTATGAGATTGTGAGGACGCGTATGTGTCCGTTTCGGAGTTTCAACAAACGTCGCTGGTCTTGAGCATGGTGTATGTACTTGGAACAAGGGCGACAGTGGCGACAATACACAACAACTGAATTCATACTCGACGACGACTTTATACATTGAGAACAGTATGTGGTCAAGTCCAATAATCACCGTCACGGGTCCTACGCAATGGCACTTGATCAACACCATCTCGGAACGTACGCACCTCATTGAAAGCCAACGCAAGATCCCAAGCGAACGCGAGTAAATTGTCGACATCAGAAAGCGAGATCAGGCTACCCATGAGCGAGAAGCGAGCGGTTTCTTCACTTCAGGGGGAACATTTTCGGGTCAACCAGAGCTGAGCCACGATCGACGTCCTACGCATGGCCCCTCGGCGCTAGCACTGCGTCCCAGTGGGAAAAAGAAATCAGTATAATGGACGTGACCTTATAAAATGAAAACAAACATGACTAGATGCAAGCCCCGTACTGCAACCCAAACAATTTCAACGCCACCCCTTCTTCACGCGCCGCGTCCAGGGCATCTTTATACTTCATCGACCGTCCAAAGTCAATCAACCTAAAGCTCAACTGTTCCGCCACCTCCCTATCAATTGGAAACTCTGTCGGGCTACCTTTCTGTGCAAGAATATTCCGCGCAGCGAATGAGTCATGAATCCAACCCTCCTTGTGGAAGCGTAACAGAAGAGACGTGCATTCTTGTCTATCATCATAGGATAGCTTCTCGGGATCGATGCGAGCGCCGCAATGTTCGAGCAGGAGAATGGGACTGAGATATGGACGGGGAGGAGGGCTCGCATCCTCGTATCCAGAGTCTTCGTCTTCGTCGGGGACCACAGGGGTATAATATCCGTAAAATTGTGGAACCAGAGCATGGACCGGTACGGGATCGTGCAGCGGCGGAACGATGTTAAAACCATTCCAGTGCTGGAAGAAGTGATCGGGGAATTTCTGGTAATTTGCCGCCTCCCGAGCAAGGTGATTGTCATGCTGGACTGAAAGTTTAGCTGCTACTTCGAATCTAGTGGTCCGCGGAACAGGGGCTGGACCAAGGAAGAGTCCGTGTGGACAGACGGTTTCAGGGTAACACGGATTTTGATACCGAAGTTTGGGATTGATGCGTATGATGGCGTAATCCTCGAACGGGACTCGAGGAGTAGGCTTTCCTGCAGCATCAATGTCCATTGCGACCGATCCCTCGGCGGTCGAGCTCCCAAACAGCCTATCCATCTCACGCATCCATTTGGGCCCGGGCTCATCAAAGCACAAGAAAGTGGTCATCTCCCGCTCAAGAACTTCGCCCTCCTCGCAAATTGGACCTTCATGCGGGCTGATATCTGATGGCCGCTCGGACGGCCCTCCTTCAAAACCTGCTGGTCCCCGGCCCACCGAACGCAACATCTCATCCCACTTCCCCGATTTCTTTAATTTCTGTACTTCATCTTTGATCGCTTGCTTGAGACAGACATTGCAGAATTTTGGCTCCGTGAACACGTCGCGCGGCAGTTCCCACTCTGCTTTGTAGACGATGGAGTGATTCCCACTTCCCAGCTTCCCCGTAGGGGAGAGGTACAAATGGGCCTCCTCAACGACGGTGGGGCGACGCTGATAGGGAGGCAGGGGGACCTCAATCACTGGTTCAAAGCGTTCTTCCTCTTCTTTCGTCTGTGCAATCCTGTAAACGTGGAGCGTCTTGGACTTCCAATCCTCCTCTTCCTCTGCCTTCCTCCGCGCTTCCTTAACCTGTTCGCGCACCCTTGGCAAGAGCGAGAGTTGGTACTCATGTATGATATCAGGTTTAGACAGCCACGGAGTGTCGTCCCTTTTGAGGGGACGGGCGCAGAGGAGCTTGTACGGATCATGAACATACAGGGTCTGCGGGAGTAAGTGAAGGGGAATCCGTTTCTGGAGTAATACTGGAGGTTGAGGGTTGGCAAACGGAATGAACGGCCAAGGAGATGGATAATGCGACGGGTGGAAGGGGGAGGAAAGCGATGACTCAGCCAGAGGTGGAGGTAGGTCAAATTCAGGTGGGTCTTCCCCTGGCGGTTCTTCAACCTGAGGAGGTACATATTCCGAGGCCAAGGACTCCGCGTCTCCATTTGATTCGTGGTCACTCAGTATACCTTCCTTTTCGCTCGCTTCATTGTCGTTGACATCGCCAATATTTTCCGCGCTGGTGACTCCGTCACTTGTTTCCTGGTTATTGTCCTCGCATGGTTTCTCGTTGTTGTCAGTGGTTTCCTCCTTCTCCTGTGCGTTCGCGGTATCATCCCGGCCGCTATCACAGTGCTCTTCGTCGGAAGACTCTGCAGCAAGATGTTCATTATACACCGTCAACCACATGGGCTTTCGCGGTGCTGCTTCCCGAATCTTGTCTATCGTCGAATACAGATTGAATCTCCCCAGGTTCGCGCGCCGTTCGTACCCCTCGATGAGCTCCTCTGTGTCGGCAACAGGAATTTCCTTGGGATGTTCTTCCTTATCAGCACAGTAGAGCTCACTTTTCGCCGCGTCGAGTTCTCCAAGATGCCTCATCACAGCTGCAAGCTTGCTCCCCGACATGGTCGAAATGACGTACGGCACGTTAGGAATTCTTTGCACTTGGTAAATGTCGAATAACGTTGCGCCCCATATCGGAAAGCCGTTTGGAGCTTGCTTGCCTTTGATCTCTGAAGGTATAATGGGACCACCGTTTGGATCGCGTGGCCAGGAGCGGAAAACGGTGCGTTTCTTTTCACCGTAGCGCGACGCGATGGCGTCGGGGAGACGATGAAATTGATCGCCTGGGTCGCGAAAACCCCACTTCAACGGGTTGGTAATAGGTATTTTCCGTACTCTGCTAGGTAACGGTTTCACTGGTCGTGGACTGGGGCTGAAAAGGAGACGGGTGAGTGAGTAGACTTGTGGCCACAGTGCGAACGCACATTTCTTGGTTTTTCCCACCCGAATCTTGGGCTGAGATTCCCTCGCTGTCTGCCTTTGGCGCGTTGGATGGATCAGGTGGTAAATTGGACGGACCATCTACGACCGTGTCAGGAGTTGGAGTTGGAGGAGTGGCATGGTCTTGGTTAAAGGCCTTTTGCGCCTTTTCAGATTTCAAGAATCCCCGTCTCATTCTGGATGTGTTGCGAGTTGCTGGGAGTTGTGGGTGTGTGGTGGCCACCGTCCAAGGCAAGCGACGGAGTCGAGCCTTTTGAACTGTCCGACTGCCGCGTGACGTCAAAATTTAGGCTTTGTCCGCTGTCAGCTCACACCGTCAAATCCTGAGATTCCCATGTAACCCAACTGTCCGACCGTGCTCGTATCGGTCAAGATGCACAAAGAGAAGCACAGAGACTATGAATGGGTGCAAGAACAGCGGAGATCGTTCTTTCAACACTTAACTTATGTCCAGATACCAATCATGAATGGATCAGCAGTGTTTGGACGTGCACTCCCCAATTTCTTTCGTCATCACATTGTCCATTTAATGGTACATGTATCTGTTGTATCACTAGCAGTTGGAGATAACCCTTTTTTTTGTATCTGTTGTTGAATGGTAATGATTCCGTGCACGATCATATCCGGCGGTTTGGTATTCCTCATGTTCGCTGCAACAAACGCTGCAGGCATTGTCGTGCTTAGTGCATGGCTTCTTTCCTGGAAGCTGTGAGTCTCCAACATTAACTGGCGTGATTATGCAGCGCTTTCGATAACTCCCCCCTGTTACTGCATCATACTGCAGGGATATCAATGAAGTTGGTATGCTTCCCCAATCAAAGGCAAGTAATTCCATTACTTCTTTGAGGACCCAGATAGGATGTAGCAGGCTTTGTTTTTGGACTCGGCCTGCTGAGTGGTTCGCCGATCGCTGGTGCACTACTCGAAGTGGTGGCGCCCACTCTCATTCGCCTCCGTATGTGTCCCATCTTCACGCGGCTGCCACAGTGCCAAGTGTGGTCCTAGCTAACGCCCAGGGTTTTAGGTCATCGTACTTGCTGGCGCGTCGAGACACATTCTTGCTAAACGCAAACGCACACATGTCCTCTGACGATTCTTGTGATGAAAATATCTCATAGTCGTGCACCACGATGTCCGTGCTCCACTCTCCATGCTTCGACCATAACCCACGCTGCAGTTTAGAGAACGCAATGGAATAATTAGAGACTGCGTTCGGCGATTTCTCGATATGCGCATCGCGCATCATGGACATTGTTGGGTCCTGTTCGTTGACACGATTCCTTTCAAACCCGAGATGATATCGGTCAATTCCGCGGGTGCTTCTCTCCGTCATCATGACCAAATGGGCTAGCCATACAAAATTCTTGAATGTACATTGTAGTTCGGTCGAAACCAAGCCTTCCTAGGCATAACTCGGTGGGATCGCAGCTGACCAAGGCAGCATTGCAAGCCAATTGCTAAGTAACATGGGAAGAATTTCGTAGTCGTCTATGTACGTGATACTAGCAACTTGCTTCACCAACGTCCACCAACGCGTCAAGACCGACACTACGCACCCAATGCAAGAAAACCAAGCACTGTTGTCAACCTCTCTTGAAGCGAACATTTCATTACAGTCCCATCCCACTGCACGCGACAAGGCCGTAGCGAACTGCCAGTTCCGTACTGGCACGATCGTCCTCACCGTTTCGTCGTTAGCCAACGTGCTTCTGCCCACAGAAAAAGGACGACGATGCGACTTTTGTCTATCCTTGGCGGTCCACACAGAGACTCGGCTTCAGAGATGCAGTGGTTGTGCTGGCTACTGGTATTGCGGTCCAAAATGTACGCATGCACTGAGATGATCCGTTGAACTGGCGACCCACCATCAAACGATATCAAGGTCAATCCTCACATTGGCGCACCCACAAGAAATACTGCAAAAATTTCAATCAATACTGCGCATCACAAAAGTTCGACCGGCTCGAACACCACGAAAAGCTGGATGCGATCCTCCTCACCCATCTACTTGCGGAATGTTCTGCGAGAGATGCAGAGAAGAGGGATAAAGCTGACTTGTCAATCTTTATGTCCTTGCTCCCGGGACCAGCGACGGGTGGTTTTTGTCCACCGACGTGTCCTCTAGCGACTAGTCAAAGGCCGGTGGAGGCCGTTGAAGATCTGTTTTCGCGTTACGGGAATAACAACTTTTCGATTCATAGCCATCTCACTACGATTGCCCATGGAATTTTCCCCCTGGCCAGCCGACTCTTCAATCATTCCTGTGTTCCCAATGCTGTCGCGAAGTACTCTATTGTCCAAGGCGAACAAGTGTGCATGAGTATAGTAGCGCTTTGCGATATCACCATCGGCGAAGAGGTATGTGTCATTTCGTGGACTGGACTCGGCTCAACTACCCGTCAGATCTGCCTACCTTACGTCGATCCTGCCCTATTAGAGACGCGGCAGAAAATGTTCCAGTTGACCCACGGCTTTACGTGCGATTGCCCGTCTTGTACTGCCCTCGGTAAAATACACGTCTCGGGCCATGCTTCTGAGGCGGAAGAGGTCTTCCCAAGCCTTTGCACTTCACTCCGCCAATATGCATTCCCCTCGTTCACCCCGGAAAATCCAGTCATAGAGCTACCTGAGGAGCCCGTCGATCTCACTCTCGTCCCGGCGCCCCTCTTTTCACTTTTGCGGGAGTCATATCTGAGTAGGCTCTGTGAATCGTTCAGCTCGCTTTCGCATGATGGGCCGTTCGAGTCTGCTCTAGACTCCGGTTTGACGGTCCTCGCGTTCTACACCTTAATATACCCTCCAAACTATCCGCAGATTGGTGCGTATACCTGTTCTTTGCTAGCGTAGAATTACCGTTCACGCCCTGCCGCCGTTTAGGGATGCACTTGTTAGAAATGGCAAAGACGGCGTGGAATGCTATCGTCACCTTTGAGCGTACGACGTCCTCGACCAGTACCGCGGAGACGGGATTGTTGAGGCAGGGTCGTGCTTACCTCCGTTTGAGCAGCCGAATTTTGGACGTCGTTGGTCCCGAAGGGGATCCTGGAGGACCTTTGGCCGAAGTGCAGCTCCTTGATCGCTTGCTTCATGACCAGCAAGAGTAGATTTTTTTTTCTCCCACAAAGGCAAGGTGAGTGCCGTGTCTAGTTGCGGTCATCACATATCAGTAGGTGCATATAAGTTGTATACTGCACATCCGGACGTCGGGGCGCGTTCTAGCTTCGCTCCGGTTCATGGATCGATCTACCGTAACTTGACATATTTGATCAAGTCAAACAACGTTTGGCTCCGCACTGGTTCCGCCTGAGCACCGAGAAACGTTAAGAAAAATACACTGACTTGAAGAAGCTCTGAGTCATGCCCACGTAATGGACACGACGGTCGAGCCTAGTACCTACTCCAAGACTCTTTCTTTTCCTCTCCGCAGTCGATGCAAAAACGTCCCGCAAGGGCCACGACGAGCGTGCGGCCATCGGTGTGGGCGCATCATACACGTCAGCGTGCAGCAGCTCCTTCAGTGCATGAGCGTTGAGTTGATTAGATCATCGGATGTCGCGATGCTGCCTTGTCCAGGAGTTGATTCTGACAGATTTCGTACACTCCCAAGACCTTGTCAATACATTGCAACGTTCAACGTCGACAGCAAGACAACCGCCATCGTTGGCTGGCAATTCTTGGGACCCATTAGAGTCTGGCAGTCACAGCTTTGCAAGACTCCAACACTCAAAGGAATCCGCAAAGGTCGCAGTCTTGGAGCCAGCTTATGTGACCTGAGGGACTTCTGTTCGCCTTAGTCCCCATACCAAGCCCATCTTTCTCCAGGGTTGGTGACCCCTTTCAGAATTGGGTTAGAACGTTTACAGTAATATGTAACGGCCACGAGGATGCAAATTTCAACGGTCACCGTTCTCTTCACTGCACAGTCCCTTCCTCTTTCTTCTGCTCTCGCTGTGGAGATATCACCTCCCCCTAAGCTCGTCTACATACCTCACAAGCCGTTATGGGCGGCACAAATCCCATTCGCCGCGGTCCGACACCCAATCGCGTCGCTACTGGCGGTATAATTCGAATGTCAAACATCACGCTCCTTATTTTCGCATTCATATTTTCCTTGCTTTTCATTGTGGCCTTGTCATGCTCGTTCTTCGGAGCGGACGAAGACGAGCCTTACTTCAAGAGCATCCTGAACGAAGTTGCTCAGAGCTCACCCGGCGTAAGTCCCCACCTACTGTCCAGCGGTTTCCGTTCACTGTGGTGTGGGTTAGATCGTCTTGTTGGGCGAGAATGTGGACGTCGACGTCGATGAGCCCTCTGTCACTATTAGTTGGATGATGGTTGGGTGTGGAGATGGTTATGTCCTGGATGATAGTTATGGCATCCATGATAGCAGCTCGTGTGGTCTGCCCTCCATGTCTCTCCAGATCTATGTCGACAGGTTTGTGAACTGCGTTCGCGAACTAGTATCAAGTTAATTGTGCATTTCTTGCAGTTCCTCAGAACCCGCTGCAACATATGATCCTTCGCAACTACCCATCGTTCGCCAAACCGGCCGACGGAACAAGCAAGTTTACGTCTTTCTGAGTTCGAACAGCGGCTAAAGGTTGCTTAGGATTCAGGATCTTGTCCAATTTGATTCCGACCACCCACTGGATTCCCATGAAGAACGGCTCTATCCCTTCGACACCTATGGCCTCTCGAGCACGCTTCGTGCAGTCGATGCTTCCAACAACACAGTCCCAATCCGCAGATTAGCCACTATTGACCAGGTCGCGAAATTCCTTGTCGCTAGCATTGACGTCGATAGTTACGAAGGTACTTCCAACGGTCAGCTGTCCAGTAGAGATATATATCTACGCATCCGGCGACCTTGGCAAGCGCGCGTGTTTGCTCTGTTGCTCTTTGGGCTGAGCTGGATGCTTACTCACATTACTTTCGGCCAAGTTTTCCTGGCACGAAAACACAAAGGCGTCAAGCCCATCATCCTCCACCTAGTTTCTGCGTTTGCCGTTGTTCTGGCAATCCCTCAGTTGCGAATGGCAATGCCCGATGGTCCTGATTTGGATGGTAAGTACAAGGTCGATTTCTCTACCGAACCCCGATCGTTAATTATTCTCCAGGTGCTCTTATTGGTATGTTCCTAATGTAACATTTCTGCACGAGGGTCGCTAACCTCCTGCGGTAAGATTGCGTGGGATATTTCCCCCAAATGATACTGTCCACTTTTTCGGTGCTTATACTATTACTTCTCATAATTCTCCGTGAATTCAACGACATGGACGACAAAGCAGTGAGCGTTACGGAAGCGCCCGCTGTTGTCCCATCTACACCAAGTGCCGCCCCCTCGGACCGCCCTTCTCCACTCAAACCCCTCATTCTCGGTACCAAGAGGCGAACAATATCTGTTAGCATCGAGCGAGGAGACTTTGAAAAGGAGAAGCACGGGATTAACAACGCCTTTGTCTTCCCTCCCCGTCCACTTGGTTGTACGATTCATCATCGGTCTCGTTCTTCACAATCTACACTTGCATTTGGTGGGCGTCCTGGTAGCGTGTATGGATATTCGTTGTCGAGATCTAGTACTTTACGGACTGTTAAAGAGCGGTGAACGGAGGTGCTGCATGTATGTATGTAGTAACCTTTGTGACACCGTGGCGTATATCTTGTGTTTCCTCTTCTCTGCTCTTTTTGTCTCTTCACATCATACCTCGTCTGTACTTCTTCTGGATTCAGAGTTTACAGTGATCTGTAGGTTGAACGTTGTAAGTTATACCGCCGCTTGTCTCCCAAGCAAATGATATTTCCAGCAGTCTTCCGAAGCTGGTCTTGATCCAAACGTACTCAACCAAAAGAGGTATGCTGACTCAGCAAAGTATACCGATGTCTTCATGGACGTGTCTCAAGTTCACTCAGATACTGACCAGACAAGCAGGTGGAATATCATCAAGGGCAAAGGTCAACCCAAAGGCCTGACGTTGGATACATCTGCGAACCACAACCAGCATGCCTGTCGGCGTCGAAGCTTGGTTATCGCAAGTTCCACCTATAACACGCGCGTGGCTTGCACTTTCTGTGGCGACCAGCTTGGCAGTAGTACGTTCACATATGAGAAGATGAAAAGCCCGAGGTTTCTTATCATGTTGTTTCCCTACAGCAATGTCAAGTCATTACTCCCCTGCAGTTATACTTCTCGTTCAAGTCTGCTTTCACTAATTCTCAGGCGAGTCCCCCGTCTCCGGCTGATTATTGGTTTTGAAGCTCACACATGTGACATGCAGCCATGGAGGATGTTGACTACCTTCTTCTACTTTGGTCCGCTGTCCCTGGACTTTGTGTTTCACCTGTTCTTCTTGTATGTCTAATTAAGTGATTCCAGATTCTTTTCACTGATCATCGTCCTTGAGCTTAGCATGCGATATAGTCGGATGTTGGAGGAATCATCCTTTGCTAATAGAACGGCCGACTACTTCTGGTTGTTGCTAACATCCTCTTTGATGCTGCTGGTACGTGTAACCGCTGGATTTCTGGAGTCGCATATTCAATGTTGGCTAGGGTTTGTCACCTCTATTCAATCTCCCATTCCTTTCGTCTTCCCTCGCATTTGTGCCGATTTATGTCTGGTCCCGACGCCATCCTTCCACCCCAATATCACTGTTCGGCATCTTCACGATATCCGCACCCTATCTGCCGCTGGCTCTTGTAGGTTTCTCGTGGCTGATCAGCGGTACATGGAAAGCCGCCGCAGGTGATTTGATTGGATGTGCAGTAGGCCATGTTGGATGGTTCTTGCGAGATGTATGGGCCAGGGAGATGGTTGGAGGTCACACCCTTCTGACCGAGGCTCCAGAGCTTCTGTGAGTCATCGTCATCCGTAACCATCCCCATCCAGGTAACACTGACGCTGATTCAGGAAGCGGGTGTTCGGAGATGTTTAATAATTGTCGGCATGCACGCTGTATCAACACCGCATTATTCACGGATTGGTCTTTTAGGAAATCAGAGCACTGCAACCGAACAGAAATGTTGAGTCTGCGAGATGAAGTTGGCTGAACGGGGAGATATTTGCGTGAGGTGAACGTTCATTTCGAGGTGCTTCTAGAGTTCATTTCACCATGATGATCGCCGACGTTACTGCCTGTCATTATTTGACTCTCTGTAATGCTCTTCTCCTCTTGCCCTCACTGAGTTAGCTTGCGCTCAGCATTGCCAACATGGCCGACGCCTGTTTTCCCGTCGTTGAGCTGGACATGTGAGTGTCCGAGGTCCGTGTGGAAGTGATACTTGAGAGTATCTTGCCCACGACGATGATTCCAATCCAAACCGAACGAATTTTTGTTGACTGGCTACTCAAGTCTAAGCTGACTCGCGTTTCCTTTCCTTTGATTTCTTGATTTCTCCAGTAGCCGTTTTCGCTGTGCATATTTCCAAGCTTTACCCTTCTAGGCCCCATTGAGCCGCTTATTATACCCGTATGTCTGCATCCTCGCAGTCTCCGCCACCTGGTGATCCTTCGGAATTCTACGACCATGGTCACGACCAGAAGGCGCTTCTCCAGTCGCCAGATGCAAACTATACCCAGGCTTCCCCCTCGGCGCCGGTCTTGACGCGCACTGTCGCAATCATCAAGACACATGCACTGGACGACCGTTTGGATATCGAGCCTCGCATTTTAGAGGCAAATTTCGAAGTGAGTTGTAGATTCTGGTTCGAAGAGGGGTTGTTCTGCACGAGCAGTCATGTTGACCTCTACAAGACGCCGCGACACGTCAATGACACGACTTTCTGCTTCTACTTTGCGGATCCGGGAGAGAATGTTTAGCGTCCTTTGACTAACGTCTCTTCGCAGATAGTCAAGGAACGCCAGATGGAATTCGACACTGAAACGGATCCGGAGACTTTTTACGAGTTATTCGGCGATGACACACAATTCCTCGGAGAGTGCGTCTTTGGTTACCCTTCAAATATCGTTCATGTTTGTTCTTATGACCTTGCCTGACTCTCTACCAGAGGCCCTGTCTGGGTATTTGTCCTCGAACGTCGACGTGCAGTTCAAGTGCTATTGACGCTTCTTCCTTCTCTCAACGGCGCCGTCATCGCAGCGAGATCCGACACTCAAGCTGAAATGTTGATCAGTGCTCTCTTCGCCTCAAGTCCGCCATTCCCGCCTTCCGAGCTTCCACACGTCGAGGGTGAACACAACCGTGACTCTATGCAGTCCGTCAACTCTGCTGTCCTTGAGGCGCTGCAACTCGGCCTCGAGACCGGGTCGGAAGTGCTCTCGCCTTCTCCCGGTTCTTCGGACGCCCGTGCACCGGGGTTTGCAAAGGTCCGCCCTAGTTTGAGTGCTGCAGGTTCCAATTCGTCGTCCGGAAAGACGCCGTTCCGTGCTCGCCCGCTGCCCAAGACACACCTTGCACCGGATATCGCACCGCGCCAGACCAAAGCCGCGCTCCTTCGACAGGGTCTGTCAGCGGATGGATCTCCGAAGCTTCCCGTGAAGTCGCGCATGTCACAGGCGGGTACTGGTCGCATTCCAGCGCCTCGTAAGGAGAAGGAGAATGACGCTGCTGAGAGAGAACGAGAGAAGGAGAGGGCGAAGAAGACGTTTACTGGTGTTCCGGGACATAAACGCGCGGAGACGATCAATGTCGCGTCTACTGCACCTCCGACGATTGCGCCGAGACTTACCAAGGCAGCGGCGCTGAGGTTAGGGCTTGAGCGGCCCGCGACACCACCAGGCAAGAAGCGCTTGTCAGCTATTACTACAGGGTCTTCCAAGGCTTTAGGAGGTACAACGGGTTCCCGAAAGGACGTGGCTAGCCCTAATGAAGCTGATGGGGAAGAGACAGAGACGGAAGTGCGCAAGAATGTTTTTGATGGTGTACCAGGGCACAAGCGTCGTGAAAGCATCGCAGTTGCGAGCACTACTCGACCTCCTACCATTGCTCCGCGCACCAATAAGAGTGCTGCCCTGAGAAGAGAGGGTGGTCCTCCGCCCAGCAGTTTCATGTGTAGGTCCTGTTGTTTCCTGGTCTTGATCTGTGCTAATGTTTCTGGTTCCATAGTCCGAACTCCCACGGCACCGAAAACCCCAGGATCAGGGATTCAGTCTCGTAGTTCCTCGTCGCTCAGTGCTTATCACGAAAATAATGGTGCTACGCCGTGGACACGACCCAACTCGACGCAACCGCCTCGCACCTCCTCACGTGCCTCTCAAGTAGTGGCTCCCCCTTTCCGCAAGACAAGCAGCTATTCATCTCAGACCTCCAGCAGCGGTACAGGAACTGGTCCGCTCAGCACTGCAAGCGTTACATCTAACGACAGCACGAATGATGCAGAATCAAATGGTGCTGCGTCGCCTCAAAAGACGATGCGTCGTCCTAGCAGTTTGCAAACCCCCACCATTGCGCCGCGTGCTAACAAGAGCGCACTTCTGCGGGCGCAAAAGCAGGCTGCGGACGCTGCGAAACCGAAGAGTCCGTGGGCAAATGCGTCAACTCGGTAATCAAACCCTTCGAACGTGATTATGTGCGATACTGTGGTGGTTTTTCCCCCCCTTTGTTTCTTTATGCTTTATTTACCAGCTGTTGAGTTGGCCTTGCCTTATTTCCTATACCGCGATCACAATCCTTGCTATACCTGTCTTTTTTTTTTTGTGCGATTCTGGGTGGCCGAGTATCTATATTGACATCTCTATGCACATATGTTCCCCCTTTTTTCCTTGGTACATTTTTCATCCTATATTGTAATTGGGGAGCAGGGCTCTCTCTGAAGGTTCCGAGTATATAGCTGACCACATTTATGTGGATAGTGGTAAATGACATTGTAACGATCTTCCAAACTTTTACTCTTTTATTCTTGTCATCTAGACTGGTGACCAAGCTGTCGATGAGTTCATGCATCATACATCCGACAAGAGAAAGAGACTGAAATGCAATCAAATTACTATGTACAAGAGAGCACTGGAAAGGACTGGGATGCCCTTCACTTGTCTAGCTGATCTACGATTCCAAGAGCGGACTTTGGAAGTATTTCATTCGATATTAGCTCTACGACGCACTGTCGTAGCCATGTCTGGCAGTTCTGGACCGTGATATTGGTCGTGGGATTGACCTATTGTATAAAACATGAGCATTTATATAAGAGCACAACTAGCAATCAACTTACTTCACTCGGCTGCCTCATGCTTGGCCCTGGGGGACGCACGGCAGAAATACACTTCTCGAACGGGCAATTTTGGTCTGCGTCGCCATAACGCCCATACGGGAGGGTTGGTGGCGTGTCGAGGACGCAATCGTCGGGTACTTTTGCCAGGTAAACAATTGCACGGCTTCGCTGGGATTTGTTCATGTCCAAGTTTCTCGTAATGCAAAGTTCGAATCCGTTTCGCATGTTCCCTTCAACTTCGATTGCCTCGGTTCGGTTCTGCAAGAGATGGGAGCCAAAAGGCCCAATGTCGTGCGAAGAGACCCCCTGGGTATACGAAGACGTAGACTTCGCGCATCGTAATGATGTGAATTGTACTGGTATGAAGCTTGATGAAAGGGAGAAACTTGCAGGATTCGGAGACTAGTTATGAGAGGTGTTTGAATGCTTGAGCGATCTGAAAATTACCCCTTTATATACGCAGAGTACTCTAAGACGACAGCCGAACAAGGGATCACGGGACACTAGCAGCGTGGCGGACCTTCACTGGAATGACCGCGGCGAACTTGCGAGCCTTCAAAGGAAAGGTGTCTGCAGTTCCGCAGCATGCGTTGAAGGACGGCTGTATTGAACAGACTGATGCCGGCATTTGCTGTGGTGACTCGGAGGTACGGATAGTGTTCGGTGTCGCGGACCTTCGCTAGAATGACTGGAGAAGTTGCAAGCCTTAGGGTGTCTACGATTACGCGCCATGGGTTGGAGGATCGCTGTTGCAAGCATTGGATTCAATGTGACTCGGAGGCACGCACGGGGATGGTGCAGGGTGGCGGACCTCCACTGGAATGACTGAGGCGAAGTTGCGAGAATAAAGTGTCTCTGGTATTACGCGACATGAATCAATGTCACGAGCAATGGACTGCAGATCGATCACCTGTCGTTTGTGGATCGGAGGTGCACATGGGGATAGTAGCCACTGTGGCGCACCTTCACTGTTTGTGATTTTGCGGAATGCAGGCATTGGACACACAGCATCATCTGCTGTTTTGTGACTCGGAGGTACGCATGCATGGGGATAGTGGTCAGTCCACTGGAATGACGAGACTAACTTGCCGGTCTTCACAGGATGAGGTGTCTGATTAAGCGACATGGGTTGGAGGCCAGCTGTGTCGATGCTGCAAGGCATCATCTGTTGACAGCTGTGGCGAACCTTTGGATGAGCCTTGTAGCCACAGGACAAGAAGGCGTTTGTAGCCCCAGAGCACAGCTGTGGCGAAGGAACGACTGTCTTTCCTTTCCGTATCATGGTCTGCCTAGGGGAGACTAGCTGTGTCAGTGCCACAAGCTGAGACCGCACCTCACCTTTGTTGTTGAGAATCCGTAATGCAAATTTTGAAAAATACCAGCAAAATCGGTCACTAGCGCTGGTCACCCACTTTTACTTTCAACACTCGATGTCCATGGCACCAGGACCAATTTTGACGCCTTCCATGCTTCCAGCAGAGGATGATTTCGCCTGCACAGATTCATCTTTCTTTCAACGTCCTAGTGCCTCCTTGCCCACACCATCAGATGTACGCGCAGCATCGGGCCAAACAGTTTCACTTTCGCGGCCTGAGCTTGGCCCATTCAACGCTGTATTTCGCGATCTCAACCTCTTCGTCAAGTTTGGTGGCACAACCGTCCTTTCCGAAGCCAAAACCCTTTGGGCCATTCGCCGAATATTCGGTGACCAGGTACCTGTCCCAGAGGTGTACGGATGGTGTCAGGACAATGGCCAAGTTTTCATCTATATGGAGCTGGTGGATGGTTTGACTTTAAAAGAGCGGTGGCCATCGCTCTCCCAAGAAGATCAAAAGGCAATATGCAACGAGATAGCAGGAATCGTTCACTCACTTGGCACCTTGGAGCAGCCCCCAGATGACCGATTCATTGGTGAGCTGGCACACATTTTTTGCTACTCTCGGACACCATTCTCATCCAGTCACGAAGGTAGCATCACGAGACAAGGTCTTACAGACATGACCTTTTACCATATCTTTACCACGACCGGCGAACGTCCTGGTCCCTTTACCTCTCTCGCCGCCTTTCATGATTATTTTGCACGAGTGGACAGCCAACCTGACGACACTAGCGAGATGTGTCGTGCGGACATTCGGAATGAGCTCTCAGGAGAGCTCACTTACGCCGATCTGGAACCAAAAAGTACCAGGGTCTTATTAATGGGTCGTGCAGACATGCGGGAAATGCTCAAAGGCAACCTCTCCGTCAAGTTCACCCACGGCGATCTGTATCCAGAAAATATCATGGTCTCATCGAACGACCCACCTCGTGTCATCGCAATCATCGATTGGGGCCAAGCAGGCTGGCTTCCTGAACCATGGGAGTATTGCAAGGCATGCGGCATGATCGATCGTGAAAAATTACCAGAACTATACGAAACCTTTTCGACACCGTTGGAAGAAAAAAAACAATTCAAGATCTACTCGTTTGGTTTCGAAGGCATTGTGTCGAGTTGCTGCTATTTGTAGTTTTGACCAGATGGATTTTCTGTTACTACGTTGATTCTGGACATTAGGATATGACGATCCTCATCTTTCTTTGTGTACCTTGCTCGGACTCAGAGGACTAACTGTGTCAATTTGCGCGAGTGGTCTATATTGAAGGTACTACTATATCCTTGACATCAACTCCCCTCTCCTCACGCCATCCTACATCTTGACCTTCCAGTTCCTGTCCTGGTGCCCGTCATTTGCCAACGTTTCGCCCAGATCGACGATAATCAGACCGTTGGACGAGCCGTTCAAAGACTACCTCGAGTCCGATGGCATACTCGTGCCAGATGGTTCAGACGACGTGTCAGTAAATCTTCTTTCGAAGACCACGGCGAAAACCACAACGCCAATCTTATAATAGGCCTGCAGAAAGCACACTTTTGGACGAGGAGGCGGAGGAGGACGAAAGCGACACATCTGGGAATGAAAAAGTGGAAGCCGACACCGTCCACTTTTCTCTTCCAGACCTCGACGAGCGTATACGACGTGCGATTAGAGAATGCGGCGCCGTCTTTCCCCAGTTGAACATTTCATCGCCCAAGGCACGTAACAAAACGCATGGTGGTTCATGTCCTAGCTGAACCTCCGTCGGGCGACAGGACGCATCCTGGGTCTACCGGCGTCCTCCCCGCTCAGATGCACGTCTCCAGCGGACGTATATCTCTTGCTCTAGTCTTCGGATTTTATTACTCATGATCTCAGCGTCGAGCGCATGTTTGAGGGGTACAGCACGGATGGTGATGGTAATACATCCTTTAATATAACCGCGAGCAAGAGCGACGCTGCGTAGGGCTGTTGATGGAGGGGCGCAGCGATGCGCGAGGAAGCGGCGGGAGTCTTTTCGCGTTTTCGACGGAGAACAGGGCGAATTGGACTCGGACGAACACTGGAAAAATGGTACCGCACATGAAACCAAAGCCCATCCGAATATCCATAGCAGGCTGGTCGAAGAGCGACGGTAAGAAGGCCACTTGCGTCGAGAATAACAGCCTCTCCTTTTCCTTTCGAGGCATTGTAAACATCAAAGGGTTTTTCACCGTGGTGTGGCGCTCGCAGGTGCTCGCTCGTCCAAGCAACGATCGACATGTCTGTGCACGTATTTTTCCCCCTCTTTTCCTTGGTACATTTTTCATCCTATATTATAATTGGAGAGCGGGGCTGAAGGTTGCGAGTATATAGCTGGCTACTGATAACATTGTAACGATCTCCAAACTCTGGTAACTTGGATACCTGCCATTTGTGGATTGATCACGTGAGGAGCGACACCCCGCCGGCCGAGTGATCTGTGTCCCACATAATTTCTTGAACGTGACGCTCACTCATCATCTCTTCGACTGTCCTCATCGCCGCTGACGATACCGAGCCCCTCTTGCTCGTCGTTTGGCACGATGCTCTCAACAACTCGCTCAACCACTCGTCGTCTGCCGTTGCTTTCGCGTGCTGTAGCCACCGATTCCACCACTCACAACGTCCAAGTTCCGCCACCTCCCTCTCCTTCAAAGTCGGACACCACCAAGCCTCGTCCATCGCGCCTGTATCCCCGTCCTCGACCCGCCGTACAAAGCCAACGCCAGGTATTACCTACGCTCCCTCCATCATTCGGACGCAACCAGCTACTTCCGGTACCGAATTCCACGCGCGCGCTGCTCGAGGATATCGTAAGGTCGTTCGAAGCCCCCATACGATATGCCTTTGCGTACGGGTCCGGCGTATTCGAGCAAGCTGGGTACGAGAACCCCGCAGACGCGAAGGTGAAGGTAAAGGGAGATGGACCGATGCTCGATTTTGTGTTTGCAGTGACCCACCCTGATCATTGGCACTCGATCAATATGCACCAGTATCCCGGCCATTATCCCCTCCACGCACGCGCGTTCGGGTCGTCGTTTGTATCCAAAGTGCAGGAGTTTGGACCAGGGCTGTGGTTCAATACGTTTGTTCCCATGCACGGCGTAGTAAGTGGGCACGTGCCAGGTCTTGTGCCCGTCGTATACTGACGAGCTGGTACAGACCATCAAGTATGGAGTGACGACGGTGGATGCGCTTTGTGCTGATCTGCTCAACTGGCGCACGCTTTATCTTGCCGGGCGTATGCACAAGCCGCTTCGGATCATCAAAGATGATGCGCGTGTGCGGCTCACCCAACAAGTGAATTTGACGTCTGCACTACGCACCGCCCTCCTCACTCTGCCTGTTTCGTTTACCCAACGAGAACTCTTTTCGGCGATTGCTGGGATAAGCTATGCTGGCGATCCGCGCATGATCTTGCCAGCCGAGAACCGGTCAAAGGTTGCGAACATGGTCACTCGACAGGAGGGCCAGTTCCGTGAGCTGTATTGGAGACTTGCGCAAGGGCTACCTGGTGTTCGATGGGGCATGAATTCGACAGTGATCGAGCAGGATACAAGTCCGCATGCAAGGGCTGCGCACTTGAAGAAACTACCCGAGGAATTGTTGAAGCGGGTACAACAGCGCGCCGAAGGGCGTGGGCCTCCGAGGGCAGCTGACGAAACTGCTTATTGGCTACGCGTCGGCGGGGACGAGCATTTGCCGGCTATATTGCATTCTGGTGAGCCGCAGTCAAGCTAGGACGTCTCGTGCGCAACGCTCACATGTGGGGGCAGAAATGAGTAAAATCGTGCGATACCCTGCTACCGTGCAATCATTGAAAGGCGTCGTCAGCGCGGGAGTGATTAAAAGTGCTCGATACACGGGGGCCAAAGTTAATAAATGGTGGAAGGGTGCCTCGAGTTCTTGGCCAACTTCATGAAGGTTTCATTCCCCACCGACCTTTACCCTCACATACCAAGGTAGCACCGTTCGTAATAATATCCCCACTCCTCTTTTGTCGACGTAGACAGTCCCCTCCCATCCATTCCTTCCGACCCCATCTCCTTGATTTTTTCGACGAGATAATTGTAGCAATATAGTATAGTCAAGTATATTGTGGATGTAATCTATTCCCCCTGGTCGGGCACGTCTGGGCACTATGAGTTGGTCGTGGATTGACGCGCAGTCGATAGGTTTGGTGCAGTTCTGTCCTTTATGTCACAAACCTACCCCGCACTGAAATCACATACTGGTAACAGGTCCTCCAGGTCTTGACTCGCGGCCTCTTGATACTTGTCTTCAGTTACTTACAGTAGCACACAGTTTGCTTTTGTTAAGAAGATGATGCCCCGCAATCGCTTACCTTGCCACGTCCGTCAGATAACGTAGACCTTTACTCCTAAATACTACATGTCCATCGCACCAGGACCGATTTTGACGTCTTACCATGCTTCCAGCAGAGGATAATTTCATCTGCAACGATTCATCTTTCTTTCGACGTCCCGATGTCTCCTTGCCCTCACAAGTCCCTCTGACCAATTATTTCGCGCTGATGGACAGCTTCCCTGACGACACTAAGGAGAGAGATCTATCGTGCTAACGTTCGGAATAAACTCGCAGGCAACCTCTCCATCAAGTTCACCCACGGCGATCTGCATCCAGAAAATATCATGGTCTCGTCGAACGGTCCACCTCGTGTCATCGCAATCATCGACTGGGGTCAAGCAGGCCGGCTTCCAGAACCATGGGAGTATTGCAAGGCGTGCGGCATGATTAAATATAAGCTATTTCCAGAACTATGCGAAACTTTTTCAACACCTATGAAGGAATGGGCTACTGGTGTACTTTCGATCGCATTATGTTGTCGAATTATATTATAGTTTTCATCAGCCGGACTTTCTTACGAAGAATGCGACCAGTAGTAGTACTAGACAGTAGTAGTGATTGACGCCATGTTACTAGTGTCCACAACTCTTGCAAACAGCAGGTCCTCGATGCACAAAAGGCAGTTATAAATGCAGCTGCCGTGATTAACTTGGACCTACTTGGACGAGCGAGCACCGTACCGCGGTGAAAAACCCTTTGACGCTTACCACGAGGTACATACAACACCTTGACTCGAAGCAAAGGGAGAGAAATGGTAAACGGGTGACCTTCTCCCGTCGCTCTTCGACCAGCAGGGATATTCGGGTGAGCTTTGGTTTCGTGTTCGTCCGTGTTCAATTCGTGCTCTTCTCCGTCGAAAACGCGAAAAGACTCCCGGCGCTTCCTCGCGCATCGCTGCGCACGTCCATCAACAACCCTACGCAGCGTCGCCCTTGCTTGCGGTTATAGTAAAAGTAACTCGCCGATATACACAATCAACCCAAAGCCATGATAATGCCGAGAAAAACAAAAAGGGTACTGTGTCTCTCGCATCAGTTGGAGAGGCAAAATCGGTGGCCGAAGAAGTGCAGTACGAAGGGGGCGTTAGTCCTCGTGAGTAGCTAATGCCGCGCGGCGACGAGCTCGGTGTAGGAAGCATTGCAGGGAACTCTGGATGCACGTCCAGTACATATACACAAAGAACCACGTACCATGGATTAGTGCTGAGGTTTTAAGGCCGAGAGTATTGGTGTCGTTGCAACCGCCACCAACGGCGTCGAAAGGAACACTTGACCGCGGCCTCGTCTCGTGCAATAAACGTTGGCCGTGATGTCCACGACCAGCATCCAACAGATCGTGACATTCACGGCAGTGCTGGGCTTGGTTGATGGTACTCGGCCAAGGTGCAAATAAAGCTAGCCGACGGTCCGCCTTTTCCAACATCCATCATGATGGTCCCGTGGTCAGACTCAACACGGCGCTTAGAAGCCAACGTACGCGTTATACCAGTACTGCGGCCACAAACTCGTCCGTTGAATCGGTGTCACTTGTTCCTGCGAAATTGAACTTGGAAATAAATGTCCACTTGCATCATCGTCGCAGAGGTTGGCAACGTTGGGGTCATCAGCCTCAATCGCCCCCAGGTGCTCAACGCCTTGTCCAGCACTCTGATTGACGAGCTCCTCGCTGCTCTCAAGTCATTTGACAAGGATCCCAGAGTTGGTGCCATCGTCCTAACTGGAGACGATAGAGCCTTCTGTGGTGCGTAACGTCTATGGATGCATCGTCAAAAGTAATGTCCGCTTTTGCTGAATCTCTCGTTATAATCAAGCCGGCGCCGATATCAAGGAACAGAAAGAACTGGGTTTCGTCGGTGCTTATAATACCGACTACCTTAAGAATTTGAACGACGGAATATTTGCCATACACAAGCCGATTATCGGCGCCATCAACGGATATGCAGTGAGTGGCTTTCTCGTTCAAAGTCAGAGGGATAGATGGCATTGATGTTGGAAACTTGATGTTGAGTTGGGAGGTGGTTGCGAACTCGCGATGATGTGCGATATTCTTTACGCAGGAGAGAATGCCGTCTTTGGCCAGCCAGAGATTAAGCTGGGGACAATCCCTGGAGCCGGAGGGACTCAGCGGTTGATTCGTGCTAGGAAAATCAAAGGTAAATTGCCAACTATCCGCACAAGCGTGATGCGCCAACCCATGTCATCAAAGGCGATGCACATGATCCTGACCGGTGAAAACATGAAAGCTACCGAGGCAGAAGCTGCTGGTTTGGTGGCTAAAGTGTTCGCTGTCGGTCAGACTCTTCGTGCTGCAATCGAAACAGGTCGATCTAATTGCACGTCGAGTGGAGGTATGATTGCTTGACACCATCAATTAGGCCAACAGATTGCTAGTTACTCTGCACCCGTCGTGGCGATGGCGAAGGAGGCTGTCAACGAAGGTTTGTCACATCTTCGCGAAAAATGCACCTTACAATGTTTGTTTCAGCGGAGGAACTTGGATTGAAGAGCGGATTACATTTCGAGTCCAGACTCTACCACTCCACATTCGGCATGGCAGACATGCTGAAGGGTTTGATGCTTTCCTAACAAAGCGTCAGCCCCAATGGGTTCATAAGTAGACGTTCTGCGGAATGAAGATGCTACGGTGCAGCGAGTCTCAATGGCATTCGACATTACAATTGGG
>JAEVFL010000097.1:0-23116 GCA_021018615.1 Phlebopus sp. FC_14
GCAAGGGGTCGTAACGGTTAACATGTCTGCGAGGTCGAAAACCCGACAGGCTCTACAGCTGCTTTTGCTCGAGTTCGCCACCACCGCGATCATTGTCGCGTCTCAGAACCACGATACTTGGATCCTCCAGTTCCCCATAGAGTCACTCGCACGCAGGTTCTTCACCAGAAAATTGATACCCCTTGCTTGTCCAACAGTTTGGTCACTAGGTTGGACCGCGCTCTTGGGCAAACGTCGCGCGAGTAGGGAAACACGTTTACTGGGATTACACCTCGACGGCTCGGTCTCGAACACGGCACCGATCAGAAAGCGACTATGCTGGTCTAAACCACAATACCTTTCGACAGGTAAGTACTCTGCTTATTCCGATAGGACGATCGTGGTGAGTATTTTGTAGACGTGCTCTGTCCGATAGGTATCTAGGGCAGTAGTCCAGCGACTTCCTGGCTGGTCTGTACCAGCCTGTTTTCATCTTGACAATTTACATCGACACTGTAGCCCGTGGCCAGACACACTCTTTCAATCGATGACGCGCATCCATGTTGATCGTCGACATTCCAGTGATTGACACTCACCAAAAATCAACAAACGTGACCGCGTTGGATTTCTCGATCGCGTCGTGTACTGTACGTCAAGCCCACAGGCATGCTGACCGCGGAGGCGTATAAAGGTGCTTGCCCGCCTTTCCTCTCTTTTCCCCCAGTTGATATCTGTCCGTTCTACGTTCATCTACGCTCGCACTACAACAACGATAATATTCACCATCATGCAGTTGAACTTTGGCACCAACGCTACCTTTGGCCGTCGCAGCAGCTACAGCGGCCCCATCGTCGCGACCCTCCCATCCGGTGCTGATACGATCGTCTCCCTCACTCGCCTGGATCCCAACGTCCCAGCCAAAATGGTCGTTCCAGAAACCGTCTCAGACGCTATGGCCATCGTTACAGGGATGCTTACCGCCCGCTTGTGCCCGCCCAAGTCAAGGTACGGCCCGTCACATCGGCCGTATTATCTTCCAGGACTTGGCCCGTCGCATTTCATCTCACACTCGCGGATACGACGCGTGTGGAGGACCATATTCCGCAGCATCGTGTCGTCTTCGGTTCTAGCGGCGAGGTGGGCATTGAGAAATGGGTACCGAGCTCTCTGGTCCTTGAGCGGCTTGACTAAGTCAGTGGTCGCCGCATGCTCCCGTCCGTTCTCATTCCTGGCATGGCTTTGGAGTCGATGGATGGAGATGGAAAGACAGCGGGATCGTCAATCGCGGAGGCAGTACTGCACACTCGTCACGGAGGGCCAAACGGGCGACGAGCGAATGACACAGCGGAAGACAGAGGAAGACCTCGACAATGTATTCCAGCAGGTCCTGGAGTTGGAACGCGACATGAAGGCGTTTGAAGCCAGCCGTCTGGAGCTGCGTGCAAAGTACATGGAAGATCGCGAACGGCACGCAGCACTCGAAGAGGCTGTCGAGGCGGAGAAGCAGGCCACGATCACACAGCTCGATACTCCTTCGCCGCTCAAGTTCGACGAGACACCGGAGCACTGGGTTGTGACCCCCTCAGGAGCTTCATTGGTAAACGAACTGGATGACCTGGATGACGTATTCGAGCAGATCCTCGAGCTGGAATGCGAGATGAAGGCGTCTGAAGCCAGCCGTCTGGAGCTGCGTGCGAAGTACACCGAAGATCGCCAACGGCACGCAGCACTCGAAGCGGCACTCGAGGCGGAGAGAAAAGTCACGATCTCACACCTCGATACCGCTCCGCCACTCGGGTTCGATGAGAGACTGGATAATTGGACCGCATCGCCCTCCGGAGTCTCATCGGTGAACGACCTCGACGACCTCGACGACGTATACCTCCAGATCCTCGGTCTGGAGTATACCATCAAGGAGACCGAGTCCATTCGCGTGGAGCTCAGCACGCGAAACGTCGTGGATCGCCAACGACATGCGGCACTCGAAGCGGCACTCGACGGAGAAGTTGCAATCGCACGCCTCGGTACGACTTTACCACTCAAGTTCGATGAGACACTACAGAGCTGGGTCGCAGCGCCTTCCGGAGCCTCATCGGTGGACGACTCCGAGGACTTCACTGTCGTGTACCTGCGGATTCTTGGGCTGGAACGCACTATCAAGGAGACAGAGTCCATTCGCATGGAGCTCAACATGAGAAACGTCGTAGATCGCCAGCGGCATGCAGCACTCGAAGCGGCACTCGACGCAGAAGTCGCGATCATGCACCTCGAGACACCTTTGCCATCCAAGCTGGCCAAGACATACGAGCCCTGGGTCACGACACCGACCACAACTACCTACAAACTATCCGAGACAGAACGACAGCGTCTGGAGATGGACATGGCCGAGACAATCACGGTGAGTATTTTGCTCTTTGCCAGCGAAACGGAAGATCTTACTCAGCGGCAGGCTGTCGATGTCCATGGCCGGTCTAAGGACGTCGTCCATGCACACGTTCAAACCCTCGAGAGGCAGCTCTGTAACCGGCACCTCCTTGCCACGAAGGTCGGTACGATCAAGCCCGAGGCAACCATGACACGTCTGGCAGCGGAACGAGACGAGGCAAGGAAGCTCGCCAAGCACTATGCGGAGCAGCTGCGGATGAAGAACAGTCCCGGTGCGCGTTCTCGTGCCGAAGCCCTGACCCTCCCGAGATGGACATTGGAGGAGAAGCGCCAGTCGAGGACACGAGACGACGAGATGGCCGCCATGCGAGCCGAGTATGCCAGGCTTGAAGACGCATTTGCCACCTATCGTGCTTGGGCGACGGTGCTGATTGAAGGCCTCGCAGCAGAGCGAGACTTATTAGAAGAAGAAAAGACAAGAATCGAGGTAGAGAAGGCGAGGATTGAGAGACAGAAGGGGCACATCAAGAAGCGACTCCACGAGACCGAACGCTATCGACAGGAAGGCCCCACACGGTACTGGAAGGCGCTCGGCGAAATGAAGGTGACCATTTCCCAGCCGAGACTCGAGGGAGACACTGCAATCGACGCAAGGGAAAACGACGAAACGACCCTGGTCGACATCTCGAGTCATCTGGTCCACCTTCCTCAAGCGGCGTCCAGCATGACACAGGAATTCCACCCTGCGTACGAGGAGGTCGCAGCTTTCAACGACAGCGCGACCGATCACGTTCAACGAGAGGAGTCTGTCAGCCCCACCCTCGATGCGAGCTTTGCGGTCGTGGCTTCACCCAAGGGTTTCTGGCATGGTGACTGGATGAATATGAATGGTAAGTTCACGTTTTCATTGGTCGTTTTCTGTCGTCTGAAATTTCAAATAGAACTGTCATTCCACTTTGATGATCTCAGAGGAACGTCCACCCCGTTCCCGGAGTCTGACATTTGGCCCTCGGATAGCGACACCAGTCCTTGTGAGTGTTGAAGAACTTGTCTCGCTTAGGCATAAACTGATGTGCAGAGCAATGCAGCCTTTCAGAACATATCCGTAGCACTGGCAACCCCCCTACTATCTGATGTCTCCCTTCGAGATCCTGAAGCTGAGCCAGAAGACTCGCCCAGTTATACGCCGCCACCATTGCTTGTGTCTATTCCGGTCGACTGTCCATGGAGGCTCTGGGAACGTCGTGCCCCCTCCGCGGTCAATCATACGGAGCTGTCACAATGTCCTAGAGGCAGCGAAGGACAGCAGCTGTCGATGTCAAATTCTCCGATATCTGAGGTCACTTCCCCTGGTTCGTCAGCTCTGACTTGGGGAGCAGCTAGCTTATATGCCGGTAACTGCGGTGAGTCTCAGTTAAGACGCACAACCTATCATTCTGACACGACTTTAGCTCTTCTTTCGGATCCACTGTTCACTTGGATTCGAAAGAGATCGGTAACCCGTACGGTTCAAGATGACGTCAATGACAACCACGAGATACCAGCTTCGTCGTCGTCGGACTTCCGTGAGCTCGAACCGCCATGAAGTCCGACTGTCTGCAACTGTCCACGGTTAGAACGTAGCGATCCAACACTGTTCCACTGACGGCGTTGCAACCTTTTGTCGCTCCCAAACGTGGCAGTGGTGAGCACCTCTTGACCAATGGTGTCACCAGTGCCAGCGACGTCGGGTTTTCAATGCCGACAACATACGCCTTTTCGAAGCTTTGCCCCACTATACCCACCGCCGCCGACTGTCCCTGTTCGACGGACCCATTGAAACTGCGACCCATAACCCAAGAATGCTGTAGTTCATCCGACATCTTGGTGTTCACAAGAATCCTCGTCACTGTACCAGCAACCTTCAAGTTCCGCTTTCCCATTGATCTCTTGCCTGTCACCGCGACTTCATCGTGCTTGGCCCCACCATCATCGTCTCGATCTCTTACTATTCGTTCTGATCCCGCCTTCCCCCGACCTTCGTCCCGTAGAAAAAGGTTGACGCCTCTCGTCGTGTGTGTCCCTTTTGCGTACAAGAAAGGTTGATGCCTCTCGTTGTGTGTATCCCTTTCACCCTTTCCCACTTGGACGAACAGTACGAGAACGAGATGTTTGGTTTTCCAATATGGACCAAGTTATGGCTTGTCGCGGGTTCGCGTTTCTGACAGGAGAGACATGGAGTTGAACGTGACTCTTGCTTGCCTAAGTATAGTGGTGGGTATCCTCTTTTTTCTGTCGTGCTTCGGTGCTCAGACGCAACGTTTTAGCTGCGGGTTCGACATCGAACCTCACATGCGGGTCTACAGTGAACGAAATGGTATATTGCAATCGGCTGGTGCATCTGCTTCCAAACGCGAACGCGAACATGGCATGTTGTAGGTGTTGTCACGCATGCGTTCTGACCGTGGACAGACCGTGGACGAAGAGCCTCAGTTGTAGAGGAGCGCTGCAGTCCGGATATCTCTCGCCTTTAGATCTCATCTTTGGAGTATCATGTTCATCCTTTTCGTCATCTCAGGCACTCAGGCATATTCACGCTCAGGATGTGCGCTTCTGTTTCTCTCGATCCCGTTCTTCAAGGATCTATGGCTTGATTTTGTTTGATTCTTGAATTTATGGACCTTTATAATGCTAGCTCTACTAGTATGTATACTTCATTTTGACTGAATATGTATTAGATGTCTTAGCATCTTTCTGTACAATATGATTGATCATTTGTAAACTCTTGATCACGGATACTTTGAATTCAACGTGCGTGAAACAATCAGGGATCAAGTCTCACTCGGGACGTTCATAAAACATCTGGCCACTAGGCGACCTGCGCACCCAGCAAGACCAATCCGCGTGCAGTACCCCTGAAAAGGTGGGGGTGGAGGCCAGGGCACTGGGACCACATGATACCAGAGGCACGACGCCAGTGGAAGTGGTTCCACCTCAAATATATTCCGTACAAAAAACGGGCCGACAAAGCACAGGGAAATATAAACGTGCTAGCTAGTTTCAGATGGTACCTATATCCTTAACATTAGCTTGTACTTGCCAGATCGGATGAAACCCCAGATCCGTTGCGAAGTCTCCTTGTTGACATGCGCCCGAGGAGAGATTGGATAAGGGAATATTTCTGGGCGTCTGAAAGGGGAGGAATAAGACTGTAACAGCGTGTATGGGTACAGGTGTCCCTCACCGAGTAAGACCATTCGCATAGGTTGGATCAAATTCTATATCTTGGCCGTCAGCATCTACGCACAAACAGAAAATTGACATACCGGCGCAGATCCTACGTCCAAAACCGAAAACAAACTGGCTCGGTTCATCATCCGTCAAAGACCCGTCCGCGTTGAGGAACCTTTCGGAAATGAACTCGGTAGCATTGGGGTAGCGCACTTCGTCGCGTGTAGGTCAGTACAAGTAGTTAATTGTGCCGATGCAAAGAACATCCCGCATGGCATACCGGGTATTTGCAACAGCTCACCTAAGGGAAAACGTTGAGATCACCGTCAGCAGGCTTTCAACTTAAGCCACACACCTTTAGGAACATAGAAACCCTTGTAGATATCGCTGCGTACCGTGGCATGCGGCAGACCTCCATAACAGTTAGTCACAGCAAAGCCAGCGGGAACGCGAACCTACCGAATAGTGCTGCAGGTTGCCACCCGATGGTCTCTCGCACGATGGCATCGACATAGGGAAGTGATGGCCGGTCATCGTACTCCGGCAGCCTGTCGATTCCAACAACAGCATCGATTTCCGCTTGAGCACGTTTCCATACACGAGGGTTCATAACCATTGCAAGAGTGAAGGTCATCAATGTTGAACTTCAGTGTGACTCACATCAGACATGCAGTGCATTCCGATTGCAACAATAACAGTCTCCAATGCTCTGAACGCATGATAAAAATTTAACCGATCGGAGTGGTATAAATGGTACCTACCGAAATACGATGTTGCAGATGCATCCTTCAAGGCAGCGGGATATTCGCTATGATAAGGTTCGTCATAATTTTGCACTCGAGACAGGTGCTCCGATACCATCGAGCCGGTAAGCTGGAAAGAATGAACTCGAGCATATAAGACAGTGGGCTAAACTCACCATTTGTTGTTCCGCATACTGGTATGGGACTTGTTTTCATTTCTTCGGAATACTTGAGCGTAAAAACTGATTTCAGCTTGTAAGATGATCCGGGAAACCAGTCCGGAAGATACAACACTGAGTAGAGTGAGAGTCTCAGGGAAAAGCGACCATCATGTCTCAGGAATATCTCTCACGAAACAGAATGGCCTTATGTATCATGGCCTTCCCCAGGCTAATCTGGTCGATCGAGTGTTGATGGAAACGTTCAACAATGTGTACCATCGGGTCGTCTTGAGGGTGTGGCTCATAACTGTAAACAGCGAACCTGACGACCGAGGCGGCGGCAAACCCGACGGTCTGTGAATCGCATACTGAGACCCAGAATGCGTTGTATAATGAGAATGATACTTATCCGGATTGTCGATCAGAGTTACAAGTATTTCGCGAGCTTTGCAAAGCCGCATTGGGCGAAACGACGATGCAGCCTCCACGCGGAATGTCTTATGAAAGATGCGGCGACACAGGCGTCAATGGTAACCATAGGTCAACAAAGCGAAGTTAAAACCCCATCCAAACCTACAAGATGATGAAAAATCCAGTTCTTCAAAAAATGCAAGCTCACAGTTCAAGCGTAGCTAGAAACAGGCGATCTGAATAGAGCTGGGATACGTTTTTCAAACAAATCCACTGCGTCGGACCGCGAATTGAGAACGACCACCTCTTGGTCGAGCTCGCGCGTGCATATTATATCACCTATTTTCCATCAAGCCTTGCGTTTACTGCAGTCGAAACAGAGTTACACGTACCATAGGTAACACGCCACCGAGTACAGGTCTGACATGGCTCCTTAGTATTGATGGAAAGAGCACTTCCCAGTAGCGGGAGTGAGCGAGGGCCAAGGGGAAGAGGTAGTTCTCTCTGCGCCCGATTCTCAACGAAACGCCGGATGAAGTCAACGGCAACAGCAGCAAGTGGGAAGCCTTTCTCCAGCAGAGATTGGTTGATATGATTTCTCACCTCACAGGGTGGCAGTTCACCGCACTATTTGCACCCCTGTCATAAGCGAAAAAGGGCTAGTAACTAACCCACCAAAAAACGAGGCGTTCCAGAAGAGTTTCATTTCCGGTAAAGGGTCAGTACAAAGCGGCATCTTGCAGACTCTTCCGTACAAACAAGGGCCAGGGGGCCGGTCCTGCTTGGTGTAAGAGGCAACGGGAAGACACGAGGCAAAGCGATGAATGATAATCACCAAATGAATCTGCTGGCTGAGCGCCCACACGTCACTATCGCCGAGAATCTGTCCAACCGCACAATGGGGAGCAGGGGCTCGCTAGGGTAGTGAATACAAATAGCTGCGAAAATCCAGGAATCTCTGCCACTCTTTATGCGAGGCGATAGTCGACCTTGAACATACTGCATGGCATCGCGGCATAGACGCCGATATAATTAAGTTGTACGATCCGGGGGTGATACTGGAGTAGTCAAGAGATAGTCCTTCGCATCGGCTCGAGTCCACGTCGCAGATTCAAATAGGAAAGCTGCGGAGGATGCGTAACTTCTATGCCAGTAGCACGAATGCTAGATATCAGGCTCTCATCTCGCGAATCGCTGGTCGCAGCCTTGGAATGGGTATACGCAAACGGATGCTAGGATTTCCCTGTTCGTATTCTCGTGGAAACGAAAAATCTCATCTCGTGCACTGTTACCTGTCTCTGGTATTCGAGGCTTGTTGCATATGGTCAAGATCTCTCTGATGACACATCGTAGAATCAAAGCAGGTCCCTCCGATATGACCGCCGGCGTCAAGCTATGTCCCACTGGAGTATAACGCGCAGAACGCCGTGATCTGCGAATACATAGGAATCAGCGACCGAGACCGCGTGACATGCGATGAGAATCAATGTATGTGAGTTGGGAGTTTTGATACAAATTTATGTACATACCACTAACATCTGTTTTCAAATACTTAATTAATGGTCCGACCACTGTTACTATAAGACGGTATGGATTTCAGGGATACGATAGCCTGAAAGTTGTGTCCCGATGCATCGGAATTGTGGAGAATGTGAAGGAAGTAATGACACCCTTGCGGGGCCCAGCTTCTCTACTTGGGTTTGAGCGTCGGAAGTACTGCCTGAGCAAATGGGCAAATTGATACCGCAGTCATATATCATACTTAAGGAAACCACTTTACGACTGGTTCCCCAACGCACACCTCGGTACCATGCATCACGAAGTTGAAACGGTCGTGTCCAGTTGGTGAAGCTTTAAGCGAGGCCTAGAAGTCGAACTTGAATGTGTGAGCTGCGTTTAATGGGCTTGGTGCGATCAAACAGCAGTTCAGCTTGGGCCAAAGAATATGAGCCTGAGATTGAGAACCCTGATCCATGCGTATACCATGGGTATTCCCGCCACTGCCATCCGTGATGACCAGATCGGCATTGCGCAAATTGGAGCAAGAGACAGTGTCAAGGCAAGTTGTTGCGACGGAAAAGCGGGTCATGTGATCGCATAACCGCCGCGTCCCTCCTCTTCCTCCCTTTTCATCTCGTCCTCGATATCGAAGATGGACAAGAATGTCAGCTCAACAATCGTACAGACAGAGCACATACGTCGCAAAGCTTCCTACTACTGGCCTTTAGACAGATGGCATCAAGGCGGCATGCAGGAGTTTCGTCCAGCCTTAAACATTACCACCCTCATTTCCATCATCCTCTGTGCGACGAATGAGGAAGGAATGCAGGGGAAAGAGAAGGAATACGATCGTCAGTCTCATTATCGCGCTAGGTACAAGCGCCGGCGCTCTTTATCTCCCCCTTCTCGTCGGGACAAGCGGAGAAGACTCCATGAGGGGGACCCAAATGTCAATTCTCGTTCGTCATCAGCGGGACAAGAATTGGAGGAGGAAGGGAATCTGGACCATAAACAAGTATATCCTGCATTTTGGGAATCTCTCTCCGAAGAAGCCCGTGAACCTCGTTTTCGCGAAGACGCATCATTTCTCCCAATATATGAATATTCTGTGGACTTGCAATACACAAGGTCAATGGAAGGCATCGAGAATATCGGAGACTATCTCGACAATCGTGCTGCCAAGAGATTAGGCTGGCTTAGGGAGGAGGAGCAGCTTCTTGAACTTATCGAAACACGCAGGCAAGACGCGTCGTTACCCCTGGACGTGAACTTGGGCAAATTTTGGATGACCCGATATCGTGATCGTTTATTGGCTCTATCTGGAAAGCCAGAAACTCCTCCCAACCTCTTCCCGGAAACCATCAAAAACCTCAGCGAGCGTTGGCTCCTTCTTCTCCCTCATATGCCCTGGCCGGATGGAATATCTGTTGATGATCTCGAGCTTTATGATTTGCAAAGCTCACCTATGCACAACAATTTCCTCGTCGCTTGCGCTGTCCTCCAATTACACAACCTAGCAAGAGTGGACACGAATCTTCGATTGCGTATTCTACCGAAAGACAATTCCAATCTTACTGATAAGCTTCCCTTCCGGTTGCAAGCTAACATTATAATCTCCCTGCCTGTTCCGGACATTTATTACCCGTTGGAGTCCAGGCTCTCGCAGCGCAAGTTGAACGAGCTTGACGGTTTGCAAAGGCGACTTATCGCTTGCGCGTCGGGTACTGCTCTTGGTCGACATCTAGTTCCAAATTATCAAGAGATTGGTGATGCTAGTATACCTTTCTTCCTAAACGTCCTGCGCCCAGCACCACCACTTCCTGAGGGTGTTACGTACGAATCATTACAGCCAGATGGCCTCATACCTGCTTTACTCCCATTCCAAAGGCGAAGTGTCTCCTGGATGCTCGAACGTGAAGGAAAGCGGCTGACATCCGATGGAACTGTAACCCCACTTGTCCAAATGCCTGGTGAGGACAGCACGACTCTCCCGCTGTTCTGGGAGAGGATCGTGATCGGAGGCCAGATTCATTTCTATAGCAGGCTGACTGGTACAGTGAGTCGCAACCCACCTGGACCCGATACTGCCCTGGGAGGGATATTGGCGGAGGAACCAGGTACGGTGTTTTTCTGTGGTTTGACTCTGCGCTCATCGGTAGTGTTTCCAGGACTCGGAAAGACGCTAGAGTGTATAGCATTGATCTTGCTCAATCCCGCGCCGGCAAGGAATCCTAACAATGAGCGATGGGACCCGGAGGCAGAACTCCACGTGAAGGAAATCAAGGTTCATTTCTACTTGGTTCAAGGGTATCCCACCGCATTCCTAACTCTATGCTTTCAGACAACCCTCATAGTTACTCCTCCCGCGTTAGCAACCCAGTGGGTTGATGAACTAGCGGCCCATGCGCCGGATTTGAAGGTTCTAGTATATGATGGATGGACTAAAGTTCGCGTGCCAATTACACAGGCAGATGTACAATTAGAACAGGAAAAGCGCCCCTCTAGCCGCAAGGTCAAGCATAAAAACAACAAGTCAAGGATTTCAAGCGACGAAGATGACCCTATGAACGGTCATTCAAGCAATTCTCGTAATGCGGCTTCTTATGCACGCGATGCGGACGGCAAGATTCTTGACTGGTGTTCTTATGTCAACCAATTTGATGTTTGCGTCACGACTTACAATGTCCTTCGCTCGGATCTCACGGTCGCACGCGCTCCTCCCAGGCGGCCGCGACGATTGGACGTCGAGTACTCTAATCTAGAGAGACCTCGGAGTCCGCTTGTGATGGTCGAGTGGTACCGAGTGATCATGGATGAAGTCCAGATGATGGGAGCTGGACAATTGGAGTCAGTGCTATCACTTTGTACACTTATACCATTTTAACCTCCTCAAATTTCTCAGGGAAATGGTTTCTCTCGTACCAAGACTTTCATCATTTGCTGTCTCTGGGACTCCTGCAAGGGCGCAAGTATCTGACTTGATTCGCGTGCTAAGGTTCCTGCGCGTGGACAACCTCGTTGCGCCTATCCGTATATGGAATCGTCTTCTTAAACACGCTTTCAAAGATCTGTTTTCTGATCTCTTCAAGCATTACGCTGTCAGGTACTGCGGTATATCTTCTTGCGACCCCGGCTTATCGAAGTAATCAGGACTTTGAAGTCATCCATCAAGGACGAGTTAACGATCCCGCAACAGCGGAGATATCTCGTGGGAATAGAACTCGGCCGCGTTGAACGTCATGTAGGTCTCCGCACTTCAATATTTTGCAGGTTAAAAGACATGCTGCTCAGGTCTATGATCAAGCATTAGAAGATGCGCTGGTTGAACTTGGATTAGACGCGCGCGGTGTCGCTGCGTACGATGGCTGGCAAGTTGATGCCGGGTTACTGCGCAGTATATTAAGAAAGCTGCGTGGAATATGTACTCATCCACAGGTCGGCCTTGAACGTTTGCGCCACGATTCTATGCTCAGTGATTTGTTTAGGTTGGACAGCTCCAAAAGCAGGGGGATAAGTCCGGGTCTCTGAAGAGCATCGGCGAGGTTCTGGAAGTGGGTACCCTCTCTTATGTCGAGTAGAGTTCTGTCTGACACTTTCCAGACAATGAAAGACCAGAACTGGCGTAACCTCATGGACGATCGCAAAGCTAAGGTGAATGCACTTTTTTTTTTCTTTTTTCGCGCGTCATTCACTGATAGTTGGTCCATAGATTCAGGCGATGGTACGCTTGGCGCAGTTGCAGCAGCACCGTGCGCAAGACCGAGATCGCTATCAAAGAGCCTTAGATTACCTCCTTACAGCCGAAAAGGAAGTAACTGAGATGATCGGAGAAATCAGAACGGCTATAGCGAATCATCACCAGAAAGGGGAAGATTTGAAGAAACAGGCACAGACACTGAGGGAGTCGCGGAAGCAGAATCTGTTCGAAACGAAGGCCGCCGAGAAAGGCAAGGGAAAGGACGCGGAGCGACAATCGACACCTTTGACGGAAACTGACGATGAGGACGACATCGAAGACCGTGGGCTCCCTAAAACACTCGCCGGCGAGGAGCACAGAAACAAGCGCGCCACATTGCAGCAACGGTTGCGAGAGGCTCTGATTGTTCTCCATCGAGTCAGGTTCTTGCAGGGCGACGTATATCATATGCTCGGTTCTTCCCATGCGAACAACGAAGACGCGGCCTATGCAGATGCCGAGACCATGCGAAAGGACCTCTTGAAAAGTGAGTGTTGACGGTGGATACTGTTGAAAGGGTACTCACGAAAGCCCCAGGTACTGAGGATGTCGTCGCAAAGGGCATGCTTGATGTGCAAGCCGACGCAACTGCACGTGGAGTAGACGAGCACAGTCTGCAGATTCCATTGCCCTTTTTAGACAAGGGGGGCATCAGGTCCAGTGACTTGGTAAGTCGATCAATACTCCTCTGGGCATGACTGATGATTTTGTAGTTTGACGAAGCAAATGAAATCATCGAAGACTCTCTCAACGAACAAGCGGCTCTAATCTGGCAGTGGCGAACCAAGGTTGTCACATTGATTACGCAGAAACTGACTAACTCTGGCGAACAAGCTGATGGAGAAGAATATGCGCGCACCCTGGACACCCAAGGAGAGGCAGAGGTTTTTCTCCAAGCCTATGCTTCCCTCCTGGCAGATCGTCGGGAAGCCATTGTTGCAGAGCGCACGTTGCTCGCAGCTCATGAAGGAAGGGAAAAGAAGAAACGAGGCACGAAGACAGCACTCGCAGCTGCGCGACGTGACCCTGAAGATAATCTCGAGGTACCTGGAGACGTTGACGTACAGCCTCAACATGAGCTCCTCCACAAGGAGTTGAAAGATGAAAGGAAAGACCTTCAGACATTTGGTCGGGCACTGAAATCAGTCATGGTCGATTTGTCCGCTGTCGCAGCTCGCATTGCGAAGGACACTGATCCCGAAAAGATCATCGCAAAGAACGGCGTGGCGAACCTTCGCGCTTTGATAGCGAGTCAACGTAGGCAGTTTCCAGCTGATCAGATCCGCCAGTTTCTCAGCAGTCGCATGTAGTTGGCCTCATGGACAAGTTGGATGCCGATCTCGTCAAGCTGCGTAAAGTCTTCAACGACCGTATAGTGTTCGTCATGGCATGAAACTCCTCGTTCCTTGCTAACTTCAGAATAACAGATACTTCCGCCAGCTTCAAGAGATCTCCGACACTGTTGCGGAAGTCGGTTGGGAGGGTACCCTGGACGACGCCATACAAGAAACAGAGGACGACCGTGCCGACTTAGGGGACAAGATCAACACGGGCCGTGCGAGACATCGCTATCTTGAATACCTCGCCAAGAATAAGGAAGACGGTGTCGCGGATGACGAAGATGAATTATGCGTGTTGTGCAGATGCGACTTTACGCGAGGTTTCGTTACACACTGGTATGAAGATCCTCTTATTAAAACATGTTGCAAACCTAACGATCCACAGCGCTCATGTTTTTTGTGAGGTGGGTTATCCCTGTATAGAAAGAGATCAGGAGTACCGATGGCTGTCCAAAGGAATGCATGAAGGCATGGCTTCGTCGCCGAGAGGCGAAAACTTGTCCTGTTTGCCGGTAAAAGCTCGTAAAAAGTGCACTGCTTTATCAACTCAATTTGTTGTCCAGTGTTGCCATCAATCCGAATGAGTTGCAACGTTTCAACACTATGGCTGGTCAACCCCCTTCGAAGCCTGTCTTGGTCAATAACGAGCTCGTCCCTACTTCTCGGCGAGAAATCCAGTACAACATGATTGGTGGGGAAGTCGCCCATATTGACGAACCGGATCATTTAACGCTCCCGTAGATCCTTCACTATTTTCCGATATCCAGATGATAGAGTCCAACGGAAGCTATGGCAGCAAGATACAGACTTTAGTGCGACATCTCTTGTACATTCAACTGGTGGAGCCTGGCGCCAAGAGCATCGTGTTTTCTGCCTGGGCTGATTCGCTTACAAGTAAGTGCACTCTGTAGTTGGGCCGAGGCATGCCCTAATTGCATTTACTTTGCAAGTCATCGCGCACGCTCTATACGCCAACAGTAGGTCACACTTCGGGACACCGTCGGATGTGCTGACATACTAGCCAGATATCCCGTATTTGCGTCTTGATCAGACCAGGGGAAAAGGAGGCGGGGGCGCTGCGAAGAGATTTCGTACCGATCCGGGGTTGCAAGTTCTCTTGATGCATGGGTACGTCAAGAAGCTGTAAGCGTTTGTTTGTTGACCGCCTGCCAGGGAGCGTGATAACGCGGGTCTGAACGTGACATGTGCATCCCGCGTATTCCTCGTCGAGAGCGTGGTCAACCACGGCTTTGAAATGCAAGGTACTATCAACTGCCTTGAGATTTACAACTACTCACCATATCACAGCGATTGCACGTATCGATCGTATGGGTCAAACCCTAGCTACAGAAGGTAAGTTCAAGAGAACAAGTTTTCTATCGGACCTGCTGACGCGAAATAGTTTTCTGCTACTATGCTGAAGGTCCGCGGAATACGACCCAGATCCATTGAATCGCATTACTGATCCAAGCGACAGACACGGTTGAGAAGAACATCCTCGATCTAGCTGCGAGACAGGGTCTTTCTATTTATACAAAGGACAATTCGGCAGGATCCGTGAACGTGACGTCTTTCGCCACGGACGGACAGAAGAAGCTCGTCGACCCGCCGAAGAAAGGAAGCAAGAAGGACCAGCAAGCTCAGAAGGGTGATTTCATTTTCAAGTGAGTGATATGACTTTTCGTATTGCCCATGGGGATCAACGTCACGCCGTGACAGAGTGGACGACATGTTGGCTATTCTATTTCCACACATGTTCGAGGAAATTCAGTTCCTGTTGCCGCCGGACCCAGACGGGCCTTTGAACCACTCGTCGACGAGTGAAATAAATTCGGGAATAGGACCAGTACCTATCAATACCGAGGCAGGACCATCGAGGCATGCCTCCTAGAGTCACTACAGTATCTGGACTATAGCTATGACTACTTGGCTGATTATAATGCATAATTTCATATCGAGAAAGGAAAAAGAAACCAATTGCAATGCGAGTTGAGCCATGATGCAGATGTGTGATGTGCGAAGTAATGGGCGCACGAGAGACAGGATGGACACGTAAAACAAGATGCGATGATGAACAGGTGAGAAACAGTGAATGGATGGATGGATGTGGAGAATGAGAGTGATGAGGAACACAGCGAAAAAGAGAAAAAAAAAATGCAGGAGAAAGATGATATCCGAGGGTGATGAGAGGGAAAATCGCTCAGAAAGCACCGCCATCCCAGCTGGCCCGCTTGCGTTTGTTATCGTTACTCTTGCGCAGCTGCAGGTCCTGAGGAGAGACGAAGCTCATTCCGCGGTGGTGCATTGCATTCTGTTGTCGCACACTTGTATCTGTGCCTGCAAGGAGTGCTTGGGCGGACTGGAGGGCCTGAGAAACCGTCGAATAAGCCGAGGTTGCAGGCGCAGACCGAAGAGACATGGTTGAACGCGCTAGATCGAGAGCCTGACCATGCCTCGCAGCGTCTGTCGACATCTGACTCGCATCCTCCTGACCGTCCGCAGAGTGGCTGTTGTTGCTGCTGCTGCTGTAGTAGTGCAAGTCAAGGAAAGGCAGGTTCTGGAGGTCGTTCGCGTTTGAGTGGCGCCAAAGATCTGTGGCATTGGCGGACGAGTCGTGGTTGGCATGCAAGGGCGCAGAGTCTGCCGTGTGCGATGTGGGAGGCATGGTCTCAAAGAACGGTAGAGAACGGATGGTCATGATTTGCGGCTGAGAGTGACCGTGGACCGGTGCTGGTCGTGCCACAGTCGAGCGCGGCTCAGACGGTGGCACAGATACCGATCTGCCGTGAGACGACTGAAGATGAGCACTCGCGCGCATAGGACGGGACGTGATGAGCGGAGTGGCAGGTGGAGTGGAATGCGTCAGGTCGACCATGTCTTCCATGTTATGAGGAGCGACGGCAAATAATTCAAGAGTGGTCGAGGCCATGTTCATAGACGCCTCTTGATCGTCTTTCTGCACGCCGATTTCGGCATCGCCCGATGAGGAGTCACGGGGGATTTCAGCCTGATCATTGAGCGTAATCGACGCCAACTCGATCTCGTCAATGCCGGGCAAGGCGGGAGTGTGCATCTGCATGGAGTGCATGCCAGAGGGCTGTTGCATGCCTGACAATCCGAGGCCAGGCGTGCCGAATCCGAACCCGGGACCGTAATACGACTGCTGAGGCTGGTGCGTGCGTGCGCCAAAGATGAGGTCTCCGGCGTAATTCGAGTGGTGCGTGAATCCCCTGAAACTGCTGGAAGAGAACATCTCGGGGTCAGAAAATGTAGAGTGCGTGTCACCAACGCCGGCTTCGGATGAAAAATCGTGTGGAAACGTGCTGGGAAATAAATCGTAACGATCCATGACACCGTGGTTGAGGTGGTGAAAGGAAAACGGAGATGACGGTGCTGGCGAAAGGCCATCTGCAAACGAGGACCCACTGCTGGAAAATGCAGACGTATCCAGTCGTGGATTGGCAGAAAACCAGTCCTGCGTTCCCCACGCGGATTTTCCAATTGTGGGCATGCGCCGCATGAAAGGTGATTGGTTGAAAGGGTAGTCGGATGAAATGTGCGATGACGTAGGAGATCCTGTGTTGGCGGACCAGCTACTGGAGTGGACCGGCGTCTCGAGACTAGACCAGGTAGTCTGGGACTGGGAAGAGTCAGTCGATTCGGACATGGACTGGGATGCGCTAGGCATGAAATCAGGTATCGACAAGGGTTCTGATAGGGGGTCGATTGTTTCCATGTCCACTTCGGCGAATGCTTCTGCTGAGGAAGGGGTGTCATTTGGGTGAGATGATTCCGTTGAGATGGGAGGGCACTTGAACAGCCTGCGGCTACCTTCGTCTTCTCCAGCGGAACTTTCGTCGTCCTCGGAGCATGTGGTGCTCTCAGGCACGCTCTTGGTGCCGCCTCTGAACATTCCCTGCCGTGATACACGTTTCTTTCTGGTTGGACCGATCTGGCTGTTGTTGGAAGGCAGTTGATCATCTGTTGCTGCGCGTACAGGAAAAGCGACAGCACTCTCTCTTCGCTTCTTTGGTGCATTGCGAGGCTTGTAGCCAGCAGCTTGATAGAGTTCAGGAAAGGCATTCCGAAAGCGGTCACGAAGGTCAGTCGAGCGGCGATTCTGCTCCTGAAAGATGGGATCCTTGACTATAGTCGCCCATACAGTGCCGTGCTTCTCGTATCCAGCCTTGAGAGCACGGTCCTCTTCTTCGGTGAAGGGACGGCGCTTTTTGCTGCGCGTCTTTTCGAAGATGGAGCGACCGTCTGGGAGAGTGGAGCGTACTTTGCTGGATAGATGGGTCTTTGCGTTTGGATAATGCTCCTTGTACGCGTCGGGAAAGTACGTCCGGAAGCTGCGGGATGAGAATGAAGCTTTGGCGATGCAGGGACGGAGATGAAAGAAGAGTCGTACCGATCCTTGAGATCCACTGGCGAACGACTGTCGAATTTGAGTTTTGGATCCTTGAGGATGGCTTTCCAGTTGCCGACGCCCCACTGCGCAAGGATGTTTGTGAGTGCAGCGAGATTAGGAGAGCGGGAGTACGTACGGTGTTGCAGCCGTCGACGAGCATCTGAGTTTCTTCTTCTGTCCATTTCTTGCGTTGCTTCTTCTGCTGGATGACGAAGCCGTCTAGCTCGCGTTGCTGGGAGTCGTTGGCGATCCTGCGTATCTTGCCCTTTCGTTCAGGCATGACGGAGGACGTTTCGGCGACGTGAGAGGCGAGACCGGTGTCGTCACGGAAGTTCCACGCGGGCACGAGGCGAGGGGAAGATGGGAGGGCGAGCGAGACGCGCCTCTGCTTGAGCGTCGAGGCGGTTGCTGGCGAGATGGGCGATGCAGGCAGGGGTGCGGTGAAGGAGAACGTTGGCGCCGACGGGGGCGTGCAGGTGGAGTCGGCTTGGATGGACATTCAAGGCTGATATCTCTCGTCAATGGTATGTTTGAGAAATGGACCGGATATGAAGTGGAGGGTGGAGAATTCGCTGATGCCGGTGTTGGTATATAACTTGTCGCCTCAGCCCACGTTTCGCGGTTATGTTTGTGACTTTATTCTGTGTGATTTGGCCGGTCGAGTCGTGGAGATGCAACGAGGTCGAGTCGACGACACGCTGCAGCAACCAGCCAGGCCTGCTTTCCAGTGCACCGCCACCGTTTCCCTGCCCCAGGCTCAGACATGCCCAACTCGTACTACAGCACGCCAATCTCCCGCCAGACCTCATCACCCACTCAGTCTTCATATCAGATCAAATCCAATATCAGGCCTGCAGGCAACAAATCGATCCGGTCCATCGTCCATTGCAAGAACGCTACCCCCATATTAACATCACTCACAGCTCATGCTCTCACCGACACTTCCGGCGCGACCTTCTCCTCCACCCCGCTCAGTCTCTCTATCCACGCCCCAAGCCGTGTAGCCAGCCCCCCAATTTGTCCCCGTGACAGCACACGCGGCTGCACCCACGTTATCCGTGCTTTTTGATCTACCTGGTCCAACGAACCCCGTATCAACTTGAGGCTAGTGACACGTCAAATTGACACGTCGATAATCAGCATTCCGTCCCTTCTCCAACAAAATACAATTCAGCGAACAGCCGCACCCACCTCAGCGCCTTCATGATCAGGTGTTCCACCTCGTCCAGCGGAAGTCGCGTCTCCTCCGCAATCGTCTGGAATGTCATCGCTCGGTCATTCGCACTTCTCTTGAATACACTCTCAATCAGTGCCATCAGACATATCTTCTGTCGCAGGAATGGATAGTTTTGCTCCAGGATCGGCTATCCACACTTCCGGTGTCAGCAACGTTGCATCCGGCGCGGCCACCCGCACGCAACATACACGCACCTCCTGCGGAAACAGTGGCGCCAACGCTTCGAATTTGCCAATGTTTCCTTCGTTGAATGTGAACAGCAGCTTCTTGATCCAATCATACTGCGTGTTGTCCAGCGCGTCAAGTATTGGATGCATCAACTGCCACCGATAATGGTTCAGTGAGCAATGTCATCCCATAGGCACAATACAAACGCAGCCTTTTTCAAATATTCGGAGCTACGTACCAGCTCTCCAAAATTATAGATAGTGTCGCCGAGGAATGCCGAGATACCGAGGTCGTGTGCCCGCAGCAAACGTTCCTCTGACGTGAGGTCCGTCGCAATATCCACACATGCCAGATAGAGCAAAGAGTGCTTATAATATGGCGCGTACTCTGCTTTCGCCTGTGTTCCTGCATCAGTCGAATTGCAACTGGAAACTTCTGGAGGAATCACGACCTTGTAGTAGTCCGCGGCCACCAGATAATATGAAGCATTCACAGCATTGTCCACGCCTTCGAGTTGATCGAGCGTTTTCCAAGCAGTGTCCATGTCCGTTTTCGTGCCCTCCAAGTCTCCATAGAGTAATTTAGCATGGGCGATATTAGCTAGTAGAAGCACGTAGGCCTCCTTAGACTTTTCGGAATCGATCCGAGACAGGAGAGATGAGAGGAATGTAAGCTGTGTCTGTGGGTCTTCGCGAAAGAATGAATTTTCGATGGAACGGGTGGCCCGGAAAGAAGCACGACTGACTGTCTATCTCTTTCGACACCTTGGTCCCCATTTCTACCAAGCGCTGTTGATTTAATTTGGTCTCAAAATCCCTGACGAACTGGTCGAAGACAACCACTCGGAACGGCTTGGAAAGGGGGTGATCAAAGAATTCATATAATTTCAGGGTGAGCTGGTGCCAGAGCCTACAAACGGGGATGAGTTCAGCGTTGTGCAGTGCATGATCGCGGCGCACTTTCTGGTATAAAGGTTGCTGAATTCTTGGAAGAAAGGATGCAGCTCTGGAGGCGTGGATGAGAGTGCTTTGGCAATGAACTCGTCCAGCACCAGCTTTGAGGGTGGTTGTGTCGAGTCTACGGGCATTGGCGAGGACATGATAGAGTTCTGCTGAGGCTGTGGGCTTCAAATAAATTATTTTCAGCGGTTGGTGTCGTGGCTGATAATTACTCACCGTGACGCGTATGCGGTATGCCAGAGCAGCCGGTAAAGCGCTGTTGTGATTGTTTGACCGTATTTTGCAAGAGCTTTGAGAAATAACAAGACCAAAGAGACGCTTTCCCATCTGCGGGGATTCGTCGTCCACCAGCGACGGTCTTGGTTTGGCATGATGGTGGTGCAGAGCCAAGGTGGAACGTTGAGCGCGAGCGTCTAAAAGGACTTCTGTGACAAGCCATGTTGTAGCATCGTAGCAGTCAAGGCCATTCTTGAGCCCATCAGTCGCGTGATTCACCCCTACCAGTTGAGAAGTTCTGGCACTAACTCGGTCGTTTCACTTGGATGAGTTTGGCAAGACGTCGACGGCTTATTGACTTGTGTCTCGCCACAGACGCCAGATGCAACGTAAAGGTGGGGCACTCAGTCGCAGGGCGAAGCAGCGGTGGATACCTCGTGTCTTCTGTAGCCCCACCCTCAAAAGGCTCGCGACGCCGTTCGAGGGCGTCTTCCTGACCCCATCCTTGGCCCAGTCCTCGCTGCTGGCCCTCCTCGACCCCGCACCGCATTAATGGTCACAAAAATACCCGTACGTCTCTTCCATGCCCATCCCAGGCAGATAACAAACTTCGGTCCCTCTTTTCTAGCCGTCTATCTCGCGTCTATTCTATACCAACTGCGTTCCCTCTCCAATGGATGCCCAACACATTCACGAATTGCTAGCGGAGCGGAACCAAGAGCTTTCCGTAGTCAACGAAGAACTCCAACGGGCTCGCGTGGAAGTACATCGGCTCGAGTGCAGACGGGATCAAGTCAAGGAAGTCGTCGACGAGCTCGAAGCACTCATGTCTCCCGTTCGCCGCATGCCAACAGACATCATGGCAAAAGTCTTCGAACTCTGTGTTCTTGACCAAGACATGCCGAGGTGTGACCCTTGTCGAGCTCCTCTCGTCCTCGGTCAGGTATGCCGCTCCTGGCGGGACCTCATCTTCGCTCTTCCGTGTTTGTGGTCCGCACTGCGGGTCGACTTCTCCCCCGGCGCCAGAGATTGGGAAAGCGTCATGCAGTCAAAGATCATGGCTATGCATGTCTGGCTTTCTCGATCAAAATCCCTCCCCATCTCCCTCTTTCTCAATCATTACAAGGGTTCCCACATTCCATGGGCTGCCCTCATGCTTCTCGATAAAGAAATATTGACGCTCAGCTGCCGCCTCAAGGAGCTCACCCTCTATTTCTCCCCAGCTGCACTTGCCTGCCTCACCACGTTCACACAAGGTCCTCTTCCAAACTTGCGGCGTCTTGAACTCCATAATAGCAACTCCCTCCCTCCTTCAAACGAAAATCCAGATGCACTTATCCTACACTCGGCCCCAAGTCTCCAGAGCTTGAGCCTCTCTTGGTGTAGTCTCGACCTTCGTGCTTTCCAGATTCCCTGGTCTCAGCTCATCGAACTCAACCTCCAGTACGAAGCAAGCACATTCTGGAACCCTGTTCACAGTGATTACCTCACAATCCTCGCTCAATGCCCGAATCTCACTTCGTGCTACCTCGGTCTCGGCGCTCTCATTCACGACTTTGACTCTGGATCCATCCAACCTGTAACTCTCCCAAAACTACACACCGTCAAGTGCAACGCATACGTCCAAACCACATACCTCCAGTACTTCTTCAATGCTCTCCGTCTACCCCAGCTTCGTACTTTCGATATCAAAAACGTTAGCCTCGCTCTGGGTTCCATCACAGGTCAAACAGACTGTCTTCCCCTCCTCTTGCGATCTGCCGATACCCTTGAAGCCGTCTCTTTCGAGCGTATGGACATCGACGATTCTGCCCTTCTCTTATGTGTCGCTCAACTCCCGCACCTGAAGACATTGTACTTCCTCCCAGGCACCCTCCGGCTGAACCACAACCTCGTCACTGCGCTCACGCACAGCTCCAACGCCGTCGACTTCCAACGCATCTTGCCACACCTCGAGACGCTCCAGCTCAGATGTTCCTCTGTCCTGCCCGTCGACGCTGCCATCGGACTCGTCGAATCGCGATGCCAATCTGAGCCTCGGTTAAAACAATTTTCGTTGCAGTTGGCCAGCTTCGAGTATGGTCTGGATACGAGGGACGAAAAGATTAGAGAGATACAAGCTCGACTTCAGGTATACGTCGACCAAGGACTCCAGCTCGTCCTGACCAAGTCAGGCGCGTCCAGGTGGAGTTTTGCTGCGCCTGCTTGATCTTCAACATCCTCGAACGCTCCGTAGTGCGAACAGGTATTCGTCTTCTCCGGAACGATACCCTCGCGATTCCGTTTTCTTGCCGTCGTCGTTTGATCTTTCCTGAATACCACTAGTACCTGCTGTTTAGTGTTGACACTACATTACCCATTTTCAATACAATCCTGGGACCAATCTGTATGGTACCCGTTTTGCCCATTCCTTCCACTCATCACCAAACTTCTCCGCCAACATCGCCTCCTCCCTGTTCATACGAGCGACCAACGAAGAACCAATAAGCGACCCACACACCACCCACGTACCCACCAACGCAACGCTCAGCGTCGGCTCCGAACCAGGGAACAACCCCGAACAATTCACAAGCCACGACTGACGCGTAACTGACAGAGCGCAATACCAAGCGCCATCGCCATCCCGCCCGTATAGCTCGGATGTCGCACGAGAGAGTAAG
>JAEVFL010000098.1:0-23076 GCA_021018615.1 Phlebopus sp. FC_14
GCCACAGCTCGCGCTTTCAGACGCATCTCTTCTCTCTCAACTCAAAACGACGATCCGAAAAAACGCAAAAACACTTAAAGCGCGTCACGAGATCTTTCGAAACGCGTTGCCGCCCGAGTGGACGCTCGGCTCTCAAGGCGGTTACTACGCGTTTGTCAAGCATCCGTTCCAGGGCATGTCGTCTCTCGAATTTTGCGAGCGTCTAGCGAAGGAACTCGGCGTGCTTGTGTTGCCTGTTCAGTTTTTCTGCGACGATGCCCAGGGCGTTGAGGGAACGTTGGGTGAAGATGGATGGGACCGCTGGGTGCGGTTTTCAGTTGCGAATGTAGATGATGACAAGGTCGTGAAAGTGTGCGAGAGACTAGAGGAATGCAAGAGACATTTTGGAGTGACGGCGGACTGATATATATATATGTATGTATGTATGTACGGTCATTGTGTTAGTCCTAGTATTTCCCCCCACGTCCGAACATTTAAGGAGGCATCAATAAAATATTTGCATTTATTGTCCCATCTTCGGCTAGCGAATCGAGCTCGAGGAGCAAGGGCGGTCTACATCACGCCCACCGCGCAGTACACCATGCACCGTACACTCAACCACAGCATGCAAAGCAAGGAGGTCCGAGCGATAAATCGCGTAGTGGATCCAAAATCACCATGTACCTTCTACGGGCCCATATCCACCCAAGCAGTCACAGGCGCATCAGAGAGTACGAGTGGGCGAATAATTCCGCCGCTGGTAGGCAGTAGAGTACCCGAAATCCGAAGGGAGATGCTCCTGGCCAATCATAGAATATTTGATGGGGATCGGACAGGATCTTGAATTGATCCCCTATCGTTGCAAAGTCGTCTTGTGGTCCTTGGAGTGGTGAACTTGTGAGCAAGAATAAGAAATATCAAGAATTAGGTATGTCCTCTTTCTTGACTGTGTAAGGCCCTGACAGGTATCGCTCCTGAATCGCGATAAGGTCCCGGTAAAGTTGTCGATTTGGATACGGATAACGCCAGATGCAGATGCGAGCGGGATTTAGTAGAAGATGGTCCTGCTGACAAGTAAAGGGTAGGAATGATAGGAGCACTTTCCTCTGTGGTAAGCGCTCCGAAACATCTCCGTACCCAAGATCTTTGCGCCTTGTCAAACCTTTTCGGCAGGGAGTTACAGTGATGTGCCCAGCGCAGTATTCGTTTCAGAGTTCTGATTCGACAGTAATTGCTGAGAGGAGTGAGGAGGGCGCTTTTGGCAAGACCTGAAACCGCTCGCGACGGCTCGACATATCCCAAATATATTTGTCAGTCAGGGGTTGACGGTTCGAAACTTCCAGCGCCTCAGCACGGTCAAAGTAGCACCGCCGCGCTTCTGCCTGCTCGACTCGTGTTCTACTTGCGCTTGTAAACGTGCTACCCCTATCAGATAACTATGTACGAATCAGTCCAGACGGCAAGCGCCAACAAACACTTTACGATGAAAAATTTATAGACTCACATGAATAAAGGCCGCATGTTTGAATGTTTATCCAGGGGGTTAAACTAGTCAATTGAAAGGCTCCAGGCTAATCTGAGGTTGTTCCTCTTCAATCTGTTCATGAAGGACTTTTTATCTAGATCCTTGATTTCATTAAGTGTAGTTCCATCCTAGATATCCCAAAGCTAACACTTGTTATTCAAAACCATGCTGCGTTCCATGGCTGCCTCCATACCTGGACAACTAAGAAGCTCTACCAGAAAGTCATTGTGATCTTGGACAACAAAAGACTTAATTGGTGAGTATGTCCTCTTTCTCTCCTTTTTAGCTATCTTCACTAGCAGCTATCCATAGGGTATGCTTTCTTGATACTAGTCTGAGCGCCTTGGAGGTAGGGCATATATACCTGACGCTCCTGGAAAAACAGCACCGTCGTCCTGGATCGGTGGCATTGAAGTCGTCGAGACGTGAGGCTCCAGCATACTTATCGTCAATGAAACCTTGGAGCCGAAAGAGAAGGAGGCGAACGAAGAAGATATGAACCCCTGGCCCTACCCTGGCCCGTTGTTCGGGTTTTCAGACCAGCTTTGGCTGGTCAGTACATGTTTGAATTGGAAAAAGATCCCGAATTAAGTGGTAGAAGGTGCTGCATAGATCCATCCACCTGAGCGCGTTTCACTGCTACGATGAGGGTAGTTAGAGGGACCCGAGATGAGATCCGACGCGTCAATTCGGACATACATGCGAGTGAAGAACACCTGGATAAGCGATGGTAGCTTACACGCTCACCTGGGAGGGTTCAGGGAACTGAATCACCAGGCCCATCTCACGACGCCTGTACTAGTGGTCAATGATCGTGGTGTTTGAGTTCAGTGAACCCATTAACGCCACCAACCCCGATTAGTACCAAGTCACAGTACTACTGTTTCTTTCAACTGCTTTTGCCCCTCCTGGCACTGGCGTCCCCAGCATCGAATCGAACGGCGGAGAGCAAATGATCATTGCATGGCGCCGAGTTGCACCTTGATATGCCTCATAATTCTGCGATATTCGACGATGGTGACGACAAGTCAAGTTCAACGACGAGTCCGATGATTATTGGTCAAGGTCGCGACAGTCAGTTCTTGCTGTTGCCGCATTTTCACTGTTGGACGGATCGAATTGGACGGGCGCTTTGTGCTTCCCGTGCTGAGATGATCCTCATGGGCATGCGTTAACCTGACTCGCCCCTTAAGGTCAACATTCTGATTAGACCCATTTCTCTTCTTACCGAGCGCGCTGGTTGCCTGTAAGTCCCTTCTTTCCATTTTGAAATTTGATGGGCCACGAAGAGGTCGTACTTCCTGATGAAAAACTTCGACCTGTAGAACAGGCGTCAATATCATATCAATCCTCGTGCGAACCTTATCATGCAAAAGTTGGAGTTCACCTTACTCTGGGTGCACCACTGCCCGAAGGGTGGTGCCGTAGTTCCTGACGAAACTTCCGCCTGTCGAGCAGGCGTCAATATCACATCAATCCTCGTGTGAACCTTATCATACAGAGGTTGGAGGTCTTTTTACTGCACCACCCGAAGGATGGCGTCCTAGTCACCATTCAAGGACTTAACTCACCATCGATAACAAGCCAGCCACCCCGGGCTCAAGGTTTATAAGACCTCTGGGCTCGGCCCACCTCCGTACAACACCGGCACCCCCATTTGACCCATATTCGCTATGCCATTCACAGGAGATCCGTTAGCTTTCTACGGAAAATGTATAGTCGAAGATTATCATGCCTCTCTACTGGACAAGCTTCCGTCATCTGATCGTGGTGATCCTGATCTATTTGACGTCTCGGACAAAGCACTGCGCCTCTTCCCCTGGAAAAAAGTCGGGATCCTGGGCGCTGGCGTCGGCGGCCTTTATACTGCCTTGATACTCGACTCTCTCGATATCGAGTATGAAATTATAGAGGCCTCAAAAATTACTGGTGGTCGGCTGTCCACCTATCGTTTTTCGAATGGAAAGAAATACGATTACTATGTGTGCTCTTTATCTTCCAAGTCAATTTCCATGAGCAGATACTGATCGCCTCTTATTGTACAGGATGCTGGAGCTATGCGATTTCCCCTTCCGAAGAAGGACGATCAGGGACGATACAAGAATGGGGTCATGAAGCGATTGGCTGACTTGACCAGCTACCCACCGCTGAATCAAGGCCCCGACCCCCTCAGCAGCAAGCTCATACCCTACTACTACAAGGCTCGCGAGGGCTCCAAGCCGGGTTTCTATTACTTCAACGGTGTCTCCCAGCCAGTGTCCGACGCGCCCAAAGGTCCCTTCCGTGCTCATGAGATGGGTGTGGATGCCGCATACATCAAAGCAACCGCGGATGCTATTAGTAGTGATGTCACGAAACCGTTCATCAGGGCACTCGTACAGGACATGAAAACTGGAACGAAGAAGGGTTGGGAAGTGATGAAGGCAAACGACTTGTACTCTGTCCGCGCATACATGGCGTCCAAGTATTTACCCAGTGACAACCTCCAGCTTCTTCCGCAGCATCTTCCTAACAACGTTATCAATTGGTGCGGACTTCTTGGAAGTAGCAGTGGTGGGTACGATCGCGCATTGACCGAGTCCGTCTTTTCGTCTCTCTCGTTTGCCAAGGTCGGTGATACTGACTATGGTGACGTCGAATGGAAGTGTTTCGAGTAAGTTTTTTGACATCTGAGCTAGCCTAATCCAACTTACCGAATGGGCTTATAGGGGCGGGTCAGAGACATTGACGAAGAAGATGGAAGAATATATTAACGGACTGCAAGGGGAGAAGCGCCGCATCCATTTCTGTCAAAGAGTCACCGCTATCAAACAACATGATTTGATCATCGATATCCCTGTTGGCTTTCCAAAGGATAACCTTCCCTCCGATGCAAGGAAAACGTCGTCTGACTCTGTGGATCTTGTTGTCGAGGAAGACGGGATCGTGGACGACTCTGCTGGGCACAAGAAAAGGATAAGGATCGTAATCCCGTCTGCGGCTGTCGCGGTCTCTGTGAACAGCGGCCAGACACACGTTTACTCGCACGTCATATCTACCCTCCCTCTTCCCGTGCTTCGTGCGATAGACATGAGGGATGCAGGCATGTCCGTCATGCAGAAGAACGCCCTGCGTCAGCTGCAGTATGGTCCGTCTGTCAAGATTGCCGTACGCTTCAAAGAGCAGTGGTGGACCAAGGAGCTGGGGATAGTCGGCGGACAATCATTCACAGACCTTCCCATCCGCACCATTGTTTATCCGTCTTATGGCGTCGACTCTGATACGCCTTCCACCGTGCTTATGGCGAGCTACTGCTGGACGACGGACGCGGAGCGCCTCGGAGCGCTTGCTGCAATGAAAGACGAGAAAGTGCTGAAAGAGCTTGTGCTTCGCAATCTCGCCGAGGCCCACCACAGCCTAAACTCTAAAATCACGTACCAGTTTCTGGAGAGACAATTCCAGGAGATGCATGTCAAGGATTGGACCCGTGACGAATATGCGATGGGTAAGGTTGTCAATATCCATCGCGTATGACAGACTGACGACTTCTTTTCAGGGGCATTCGCGTACTTTGGACCAGGTGACTTTCAGGATTTGTATACGTCACTCAGTTTCCCTGCGGCAAACAAGCGCCTGCACTTTGCCGGCGAAGCTCTCAGCACTCGTCATGGGTGCGTGTCGTTACGTTGGATAGCCATACTCATGGTTGTATTGACCTTATCGCATAGGTGGGTCGTCGGCGCGCTTGACAGTGCCTGGAGAGCAGTATACGAATATCTCAAGGTCACGAAGCAAGACGAGAAGATGAAGCTGTTCAAAGAGTTGTGGGGCGAGAATGCGGAGTGGAGCAGCAAGTCGACGCTCGCAAAAACTGACCCTGGTGTGCAGCTCGACTTGCTCGACGAGCACCTTGGGTTGATCAATGGTGCGGTCGGGACGGGTGACTTTGAGTACTATTACTAGGTTGTACCAGGAACGATGCGTGCATGTAATATATATGTACAACCGAATCTACGATAAATACATTTCACGCTCGCCTTCCAGAAGCCATACATACCCAATCGCGTCTGTCATCTGCTTTCTATCCCTGCAATAGCGATGTCGGATGCGGAGGACATATAAGATGGGGTGAAACATGTTTAGGAGAAGAGGGCTGGCTGGGGACGTATTGCGCAAGTCATGTCTCTTGAGATGTGGATCGGGCGGTGGCGTAGTATTCCCTGGCAAGGAGCGACAACAATGGAAGGAGCGCCCAGGACTTACGAGGCACCTTCTCCGGGCCCATATCCGCCCAAGTAGTCAACGGCGCATCAGGTGAGCGAGTAATTCCACCGCTGGTGGGCAATATGAGTACCCGAAACACCAACGGCGAACAGCGAAAAGAGATATTCGCGGACAGTAGAATGTTCGACCTTGCGCACGCCTAGCCTGCTTCTATTGCACTTCTTAACTGTTCCGAGGACTTTATGGTGTTCTGGTGATTAGAACGACTGAATAGAATGTATGACTTGCGATGCGAGCGTTCACAGAGGGCAAAGCGGATGGCCGCATCTGATCAGCAGAAGCAAGGGACGTACGTTCTGACTGCGACATCGACAAGATGATTCCCAAACAAAGGAGCGAGCACGACACAATCTAGGAAGCATCATTATAAGAGATTCTGAGCGCATAATGAATCGACTGGCGATATTGCACAGAAGTGCTCACCGCCTTCTGGTATAGTGAAGGTCTGTCCACTTTATCATTTCCTTGACATGGTAAGCTCGACTCGCGAATATGTACACTCACCTGATCGGGGAACCATCGGGCTGGCCAGAGGTATAAAGAGGGCTGAAATCGTCCTGTCGTACCAACACAACACCTCCACGTCGACAACTCAAATCAACTCACTCAACCATGACCAACCCCGCAACTCTCAAACACTTGACTCCAGAGGGCGCTCTCGCGTTCTTGATCTTGCACGAGCCCGAACATGCGCAGCACGTCGGGGTACACCTCCCCCTCAGAAGTCAAAATCCCGAAGCAAACCGTCACCGACACGGACGCGACCCTGACCGTCAAGACCATGACCACTCAGTCAGAGGGCACCAGGCTCGAACAGACCATTATTGTGAAAGCCAACAGTATTGAACTCGCCTTCAACCACCAGGGACCGTTTGACTACGGTGAGCCAAGCTGTCGCAACACCAGCTAAGCTAAACCGCTCCCAGTGAACCCAAACCCTTTCCCGCTCAAGGACTGCACGGACGTCCCCGGGACGCTCTTTCTTAGGGGTACGGTCCCGCCCGTCGGTCATACTGGATTCGTTGCTCAGCAATCCTTGAACTACACGGACCCGACGAAACCTGGGCGGGTCACTATTGACTTTTGGACAGACGCGCTGATTACTGCAGTGGTAGGTTTTCCTGTCAATTTAGCAGCATTCTGTCCTCTGACGGGCTCTTTAATGGATAGTTTAAGAGTAAGACATCGCCTAACACGCTGGAAGAAATGAATACTGACCCAATATATTCCATTCGTAGCAAACGAGGATAACTACGTCTCTGGTGCAACAGGCACTTGGAGCTCTCGGGCGTGAGAGCTGGATAGTTCCAGATACTGTGGTGAACGAATATTGACATCGTGACTTTCTTGGAGGGGGTGGTGACAATGATGGCGATGGCGGTTAGGAGAATTCGATGCTTTGCACTGTGAATGACGTGTATATCGACCGTCAATTGACTGCGTGGCGAGCCCGAGCCCGATCTAACGTGCCTTGCCAGCCAAAGACTCCCTCGCAATGTGAGTAGTTCAGTTCACGATGAAAACTGATTGAAAAACATGGAATGGGATAGTACTTTGATTTTAATTACCCATCGTTGCAAAGCCGTATTGGGGTTCCCTTGGAGTGGTGAACTTGTGAGCAAGGATGAGAAATATTTCTCATCAAGCATGTTCTCTTTCCCTAGTACCAGTAGGTGAGAGTAATTAAAAAAAGGACGGGCATCGTAAAAGATAAATCCGGACGCGGTTGGTGGAGAACATCCTTTCCAAGTTTCTGTCTCTCGTTCGTTCGCGCTGTAGGGTCTGCACGGTCGTTGCACTGGTCGCACCGCTGCTGGCCCCGTTCTCGATCAGAACGACTTGAAACAAGTAATGGAAATGGTCTGGAGGTATTTACTGACCAAATGTTCCTCCAGGAAAAGAGTCGGTCCAACTCAAGAAGATGGCGAACGCTGTGGTGGTCAAGTTGGACCAAGCCGAAAAGGGGAGGCGTCGAAACGAGCGGACGTAAACCAACAGGCTGCGGTGCAGCGAGTCTCTCTCCGGTCCATTTCCTTCCCTCGCTGATATACAACACAACATTCACTACTAGCCTATCGCAGATAATATCGTCTTCGTCTGAGCAGGACATACGAAGCAGCCATGGCCGCAAACGACGCTGTCCTAACCCAAATCCTTTCGCAGTTGAATGCGTTGCAGGTATCTCAACAGGCATTGCAGGCCAAGGTCCGTTCTGCTCAATTTCTTCCATTTCTTTCCTCGTCTTTCACCTATCGACTTTTTCTCGAAAAAAGAAAGAAAGAAAGATCATCGGCCGTCACATCCTTCATTTCCCCCCCCCCCTGTAACTCACATTTCCGTTCCATTTAGCTCGATGCGATGACACAACATGCCCCGGTCACATCTCCCAGCGGTGGCCAAGAACTGTCGTCGCCCACGTCGCCGACATCTCCGTTATCGCCTACAGCCTCGCAGAGCATGCTCTTGTTATCCACATCGTTGGGTGGGTCGCAGAACGTAGTGCCGTCTGCAAGTTTCTTTTCCTTTCCCCCATTAGTATGGAGATTGACTGGGATATTTTTTCAGGCGCACGTGCAAGCACAGGCGGGCGCTGCTGCTGGGTTGACCGATAAGGACAGAGAGAAGATGCTTTATCCTGGTCGGGTGCTTCTTACGAGTGAGTTCTCAAGTATTCTCTTTCTGTGGGCTGGCAAGACGCGATTAGGGTGGTGTTGTGATAGCGTGTCGTTTGTCCTACGCGCGTGATACTATATACACGTGCAACACAGGGCTTGTCTCATTATCATGTCGAATTCATCAGCGTACTGATACATTTCCCAACTAGCCCATCCCGATCAACACGGTATCAAGCCCTACCCACTCCAATGGGGTGCTCCCGACCCCACTGCCCGCGGACCTGTCATCTGCTCGCGTCTTCCTTCTTCTATCAAACAGCGCAATGCGATTGGCGCGCACTCGGGTTCCTATTCCATCTACCGTGCCCTCGCGATCGCTATGGGAACATTATCCCCCACCCATAAACCCGACTACTCCAAGACGGAGCCGCCGTTTCCACTTCCGCCTCAGCCAGCATGGTACGACCGTTCTAAAATCGTGTCACTCGATCCATGGGGACATCTCGTGCCGCAAGTGTTCAAGGGGGAGATCGACGAGCTCGGGTTGGATATTCGCCCTAGTATCGCGGTCACGAAGGCGCATATCAAGCTGAGCGAGATCGACGAGTCGGCGAAAAAGGGAGACATCGCGGTGGATGGACGGGTGGTATTACCGACTAGACCGCTCAAGAATCCGGATGGGACGGAGAGCGATGCATATCCTGGGGTGGAGATCAATACGAGTAAGGCGGCTGTTGAGCCTGTGTGGTATCTCCCGGGTGTTGCGGAGCGGTTTGGAATGTGCGTGTTTTTTTTTCTTTTTTCCTGCACCTTGGTCTTGTTGGGGTGGTGGTGGTGTTTTGATTGGGTTGTGTTTTGGCTAATGTCGTGTCTTGTGTCTCGGGGGTGGGTGCTATAGTTCTGAAAGCCTGCTCCGCCGTGCCCTGTTTGAGGACACGGGAGGAATGTATCCCGAGCTCATCACTCGCCCCGATATCAAAGTCTTCCTACCCCCGATTGGCAACCTGACTGTCTACATCTGTACGTGAACCGGAGCTTTGCTTCTTGCTCGTTGCATCTTGTCTCCGTTTTTCAACCTAACCAATTATCCTAGTTGGAAACCCCGAGTACATGACAGATGTATCTAAAGAGCTTACCCTGCGCGTCCACGACGAATGTGCGTCTTGACGTCTTTGGCTGCTCTTCGTGGACTTTTGACTGCGTCGCTGACACTGTACCACAGGCAACGGCTCTGACGTCTTTGGGTCCGACATTTGTACATGCAAACCCTACCTAGTGTTTGCCATCGAAGAATGTGTGCGTTGCGCACAGCGAGGAGGTGTGGGTGTCGTCGTGTATTTCCGGAAGGAAGGTCGAGCGCTTGGGGAAGTAACCAAGTACGCACCAGAGTCCTATTCCTAATCTCCGAGAAAAACGGAAAACCCAATTAAATTATTCACAACAACGCACAGATACCTCGTTTACAACCTCCGCAAACGTGGTGGCGACACGGCCGACAAGTACTTCAAATCGACAGAACTCATCGCCGGCGTGAAAGATATGAGGTTCCAAGCGCTCATGCCCGACGTACTGCACTGGTTGGGGATTACCAAGATCGATAATATGGTGTCGATGAGTGATATGTGCGTTATTATTATTTTTTATTTTCGTGTGTTTTGGAGGGACTTGGGTCGCTGATCTGTCCTCCCTTTTGGTATTATTTGCAGGAAATACAACGCCATCGTTCAATCTGGAATTCCCATTCTCAAGAGGTACGATATACCAGGTATGTAGTCCTGTCCTCTCAGAAGCACTTGCCCTCACCCTCTAACGTCTATCTGCACATGCAGAACACCTCATCCCACCCGACTCGCGTGTCGAGATCGATGCCAAGATTGCATCAGGGTATTTCACGAGCGGGAAACAGGTCACCGAAGCGGATTTGATCAAGACGGTGGGAAGGACATGGGAGGAGACGGAGCATTAAATGTTCAAGATAGGGTATCGGAAGTTGATTTTGTTTGTACGACCGATTTTTGTCGGGGCTTGGTGGTGGTCCGAATGGAGTATGTCCTTGTATTTGACTTCCTTCGTGCGATGAACCTCGTAAGAATTTACCTGGGATACTTCTTGCCTGATCATGTCTTACTAGGGAGATGTTTGTCTCTACGTATTTGCGTGGTGAAGATGAACCTCTGGAGGATTCAGCCGACGTTCCAGTTACATACCTCGAGCGTATGCACATCCATCTCAGCCGCCCTCTGATCTTGGATCACTTTCTACCGGACTTGGCACGCAAGAAAATACTGACGTTGGGCAGACGAAAAGTTCGAATAAAGACCGTCATTCCTTCTCACTATAATTATGCTCGAGATCAGACAAAAAGATAGAGGATGCACATGTTATAAATTGGTAGGTGGCCGATTCGGTGCATGAGGTAATTGTGACAGTGATATGCAAAGTACTCGGGGACGGCGAGGTTCAACAAAGTACATACATCTATAACAATGAGCAATGGGCGGGGAAAGTTGAACCGTAGAGCTAAACTTCGAAGACTTCCTTCTCCCTCTTCTCCCATTTCTCTCCCGATTCGTCTGTCTCCTTTTCGTGTTCTGCTTTGCTTTTGCGCCTTTCAGCGTCCTCTCTCTCCTGGCGTGCTTCGTCGTGTTCCTTCTCCTTCTGACGTTCCTCCTCCGTTTCCCCCTCCTGTTCCTGCTCCAACTCTGCCCTCCGCTCTTCCTGTGCCTTTGTGTCGTTGCCTTGCTCCTTTCATTAACCTAATGGTAGAATAATCGTAGAAAAATTGATACCATTCGACAAAAGCACAACTTTCAGAGAAAGCAATGCACGGGCTTTTCCAACGATCATACATGTACAACTGAGCGATTGACATAGTGCATACCTAACGATAAGCGAGGAGTTTGAACCGTAAAGCTAACCAACGCCTCCAGTGCTTTCCTAAGCTCAAACCTCGAAGACTTCCTTCGTCTTCGTGTCCCATTCCTCTTTTGAGTTGTCTGTTTCCTTGTCATGTTCTGATTCATTCTTGCGACTTTCCGCATCTTCCTTCTCTTGTTGTGCTTCATCGCGTTGCTGCTCCTTTTCACGCGCCTTGTCGGTTGCCTCATTCTCATCCTTCTCCAACTGCTCCTTACGCGCTTCTGCTTCACGTGTGTCACTACCTTGATTCTTGAGTCTTTGAATTTCCTCATTCAGCTTGGTGACCTGGTCCTGCAGCTGCGATACCTTTTCCTTGTTCTGTCTGAGTTCTTCCTCCAACGCATCGAGGCTCTTCTCGGCTTCCGTGTAATTCTCATCGAAATGTTCGTTGCGAGCCTCAAGGACTACCGGGCGAACGGCGGAATTGAAGGGGGATAGCGCCTGTATTCTCGGCTCTACCAACTGACCAACAACTTCCGAGGCAAATTGTCTGAGCCACGGCTCAAAGTTCGGGAGAGCCCTGAACATATCCACGGATCTAGAAAGGTCCGGCATGCTGCGACTCTGAACGTAGCGGGTGAGTGCGGCTGTCGCGGCGTCGCGGGCACGCGGTTCGGCCTCCTGCGTGAGCTCGTCGACCGATCTGTTGAAGTCGGGAGGGTTGTCATTGAAGCTCTGATTGAGCTCGGAGGCGATGTCCGAGGTGACAGCGGAGGGTGCACCTTCATAATTGATCGACGGTTCGCGGTAGCCACTTTCTGCGACCTCTTCCATGAGCGGTTGCTGCTCCTCCATCGCACGTAACACCTGCGTGGATCCCTCCTTCCGCCACGCCTTGTCACGGATCCACAAATAGATCTGGAATCCCAGCACCAGTCCACCCAAGAGAGTGAAAATGGTCGTAAACGAAACCACGATGGGGTTCTCATACCAGTGCTCCGTGTCCTCCGTCAACGCCATCATCATCATCCTCGGGGCGGGTGCCGCCTTTCGGCGGAAGGGACCCTGGAGATTGAGGGCATGAATGGGCGGCTGCGCTTTCTCTCCCGAGATATCTTTTCCGTCACGCGTGCCCTTGTCCGGTGATCAATCTCCCGAAACGTATGAAATGAAAGGAGAGGACTTACGGTAAATTTCACCACAGCGGTGGCCTTGTCTTTATCGTACTCGCGAGTTAACGCGATACTGACGAGCCCATCTGCCTGAGTCGAAAACTGGAGCTTGTTGTCAGAGGTGATTTTGTAGTCGACGACGTGTCTGTTGGGATGCGCCAAGACTTGGGATTGAGTGCCCCAGTACACCTTTTCGGTGTTTGCGAGGATGAGGAGTGCGAGGGGGTCATTCGGCGCTGGCGAGCCAGCCACGACGTAGTAGCCTTCCCAAGTGAAGAGGTCGAGCTCTCCAGAGGGCTTGACGCCTTTGACGAGGTTGTCATATTCGTCTTGCGACAACGTGAGGTCATCGGCGGTCACGTTGGCCTCGGTCAGGGCGCTCTGAAAGGCTTGCTCGTCGTTGTTGGAGATGGCGAGGAAGAGGGAAGGACCAAAGTCATTGTCGTGCAAAAGCTTGATGATCTTGGACGCTTTCGTTTCAGACATGGTGGGAGATTTGGGAAATCAGGCTTACCTTGCGTGCTTTTTGTGTTATGTAGGCTGGTGCGCGTTAGGGTTAGGTGGATCTGCTATCGGATTCGTGAGCGGAGTCAATGATCGGGGTGTTCTGCTGATCGATGATGTTAGTGTGGCAAAAGAACACCACCTGCAGGCTTCTGTGTGTCAGAGCACCGGCACGCGTTTCAAACTGAAAAGCAGTGTCAGTCGCCGTGTTGGAAAAACTTTACCGAAACAGCGTCTGAACTGGCAAGATCGAACCAATTCAGCCAAGCCTCTAGGAGCAACGCCGGTTCGTCGAGGAGCTCGTCTTTGTCAAACTTTAAAGATGGACGGGTTGACGGCGATGGGGAGATCAACATACCATGGCGTCTCTCCTCACAGACCAGTCTCTTCGCATCTACAAGCACGACCAGCGTTTGGTTATTCTTTCTGTCTCTGAAGGCGGTCTCCGCATTGGCGAAAACACAGAGTACCCTTCGTTCGAGCACACAGACTACACTAATGGAGTCTATCTCTTTGCAGAGACCGTCTCAGCCACCTCGGACGTCGTCGCGCCCTACGGCTTGACGGTGGCCACCTGCAACCTCGTGGGCCCAGGCAAGGAGATCCACTTGGACGCATCAGGCAAGGCAGGTAGCATTGGCACTCCACAGAATCCTGACGGCGGTGCTGGTGATTCTGGCGGCACCGTCGGGCTTTATGTCCAGGATCTTAGCGATACCGCTGCCAAGGTGTTCACGCCCCTCGCACGCGGCGGGGACGGCGGCGAAACCCATACTGCTGGGAAAAAGGGGGGCGATGGGGGAAAGGGCGGGTCGATCACCACCGTTCTGCAGCCTACGTACCTCGCAGCGCAGGCGCTCGTCCAAAAGTACATCGATCGCCCAGAGTTCGATGGCTCGCAGAGTCAAAATTTAGTCTCGGACAGCGATACTCTGTACGATGGTGCACAAGCGTTGCTTGACATGGCTCAGGGTCTCTCAGCGACGCAAGCCGTCATCACGAACATATTCGGCCAACTCTCCAGCGTCATCGACAAGATAAAGAAGGGCGAGACATCTACCGTAGCTGATCTGCTCCGCGCTGCCGGCAATGCCAGCTCCATGATTTACCTGGCCATCATGCAACAAGGGAATCTCGCCGCACCCGATGATGACCAGGTCCGTGGAGGATATCCGGGAACCGGAACAGGCGTGGAAGCCGATCCAGGCGAAGCAGGCAAGGGCGGTGAGCTTTACCCAACATTCATTGATTCTACGGCGGTACGGTTGGCCCAAGCACAGCTGGCGTTTGCGCACCCTGAGCAGTGTGCCATGCTGCTTGATCGCGCGAATACCTTCTTCTATCTGAACTCCCCGGTCCTCCGGAGCCATGCTAGGAGATTATACGGTCGTCTCATCCAGCGTCTGTCCTTCCTTCCCCTCCAGTCCTCCGACCCACTCTACCAAGCCTACCAAAACAGCAGCATCATGCCGTCGACAAGCTTAGATGCCCTGAAACGCATCTTGGACTCTGCCAACGACGAGCTGGTCAAGTTAAATTCCGGACAAACGGTGAGGCATTCGGAAACTGTGACATTATTCTTTGGCGTTTATTAACTTGTATACGTTAAGGACTACAATGGTCACACGCCGCGATGGGTGCCTAGGGCTAGCTATGACTTCTACAAAGCCGTCCTAGACGACGCACTCGCAGACCTCCAATCGTTCGAAACCGCGTACACCCAGTACCACACTGCGCTCGTCAAGCAGGAAGACCTAAACGACAAGGTCAAGCTGGCGTACAGCAACACGTCTCGGATGATCTCCAGGTTGAATGAAGACATTGAGGATATCTGGTCGACCTTGCAGGATCTGAACAGGAAAATCAGCGCAAAGGCACCTGTCGTTCTTAAGGCGCAAAAGGAGCTAAAGGAAGCTTATGAGGCTGAGAAGGCTAAGATCGAAGAAGCCTTTGGGCTGAGCATCTCTCAAATGTAAGGTCGCCAACGTGTCGATTAGGGAAGACCTTTACTGACCATGCCTCAGCATCAACGCGTTCACCAGCATCGCAATGGCACCACACAAGTCAATGGTCGCCGCGGAAGGCGCCGATCTCATCTACAAAGGTTTCAACTCTGTTCCAACAGCCGACGGGGGTAGCGTGTCGAAAGAGTATCTTGCCTCCGAAATCAAGCAAAGCGAGGCAACGATTTCGAACATCAAGCTCGAGCTGAAGACGAAGCTTGATGGCACATACCAGCTCGACGACGCCTTCGCCAAGCGTTTAATTGTTGAAAAGGAACGGATGCTTGCCCAGCTTGACAAGTTCTCCGACAGCGCTCTCGGTGGCGTGAAAGACGCGGATACGCGCAAGGACCTAAAGACGAAATTCGACGCGTACATTAACACGGTGACGGACCGCAACGACTCCATTCTTCAGTACAACGTCAACGTTGGCCTTCTCGTCAAAAAGACGGAAGATAAAAAGCAATACGAGAACGAGCAGAAGAAACTGGAAAATAAGCAGATTGCCAATAACGACCCCGATCTTCCTGCGATCACAGCTTACATCGATGCCATATACCAGTCTTCTCGTACACGCGTCATGAAGCTGCTGGACATCTTGTTACGCTCGCTCTACTTCCGCATGCTGCGCTCGCATGATGTCCTTGCGTTTGCATTTAATAATTCGAAAGTCGAGGTGGACAGCGTTCCGCTGTCACTCACCGCCAAAGTGCTGGGTGGTGCTCGCGGTAAGATCCAAGATCAGTTCAGTAAAGAGGTCGAAGAATGGGGTTCAGAGCCAGCCCGCTTCCCAACCAATTTTGATACTGATCCGGGAAACCGCTGCTATTTGGACAAGTTCGATCGAAGGCAGCTTCTTAGTGGTCATTCGGTAGGCCCACTTTCAGTGATCATTGTTCGTCATTCGCTTACCCGACAAAAAAGGTTACACTGATGATCCAGCCAGTGCTCCGATATTCCAAGAATCCTGGTGACTTTAAGAATGCTTGCAATGTGCGCGTCTACCGGGCGCGGTTCGGATTCACAGGCCTCAAAACCGCCAGCGGCGTGAATGAGGACGTGCGTGTCATCGTGACGCTGACGCACGGGGGCAACGAAACGATCGTGAATCGGTCCAACGAGGCCATCCACTTTGAGCACAACCCCGTGTCGACGCTGTACTCGTTCAGGATGCGAGGCGACAAGGTGACGTCGGTCATGGACAATGGCAACATTGGACAAGCGGATATCAATCAGACTGCCACATCTTACGCTGCGCCTGGTCCGTTCGCCGAGTGGACTGTGGATTTGGATGGAACGGAGTTCGAGAAGCTTGATTTTAGTGGCGTCACGGAGGCGTTTTTCGATTTTTGTGGAACCAACTATGCTTTTATTCAACTTTGAACGCACACCACTGCCCCACCGTTACCCCTTGATGGGCCTTTTCGTTGTACTCCCTGCTCGTCGTACGGTTTCGGATCCTTGTGGTTTATATCTTGGTCGTACTTGATCAGTTGTTCTCTAGCATTCTTGTGTACTTGTACGATTTAGAAACAGGGCTCACTTCCGCACCTGTGAGAAAATCATGATTGACGAACTGCAGCAGGTGAGCCGTTTGGTTCAAACCAACCCTTGGACCGACCCGGGTGTTGAATCTGTAACAATGCCCTCGATCGAAGCCTGCCAATTGCTTCAATACTGCACGTTGTTCCCTGTCAGCGCACTTCAGCATCCGATGCGTATCGATATAATTCTGACAGAGATTTGTCTCCGGTGCTTTGCGATCACCGGTAAGTGCTAGAACTCCTACGATCATTGTCATTGTTCATCGATCTTGGAGCAAAGGTTTGGCAGATCTTCGCAAGACTGCCACCGTAAAACGATGCCTTCATCGTGTCTCATGGAGTACACGTTCATAGGAAAATCAACAAGGCAAGCTTCATACGCCGATCGTGCAGGATGGCGGGAATAATGTTTTCCATCAAAGAGCCGGTGTTTTTGGGGGCTGCCCTGGCTGCATTCATAAATTTCGAGCTCTCTGCGGGTCAGCCTGCATACCCGCCTTCGATCTGAGAAATCGTCCCACTCAATATGGCGCATCCTATCAGTCTTGCCAACACCGTCGACAAGATGGCGACCAAAGCGTCAGCGACACTCAACTGGGACGTCGTCGTAAACTACTCGTCAGTTCGATCGACTCTTTTTTTCCCTTCTCGTTTGATCCTAAAGTCGCTCTTCACCATCGCAGCGTACCATCCATCAACGGGCTTCTCGCAGAAACCTTCAAGGACGAGTCCACAAAACAGATCAAAGACATCGAATTGTGAGCTCGTATTGCACGTGTGCGTGACCATCGGCTCACGATCCTCTGCAGTGATATTGCTGTTCCTAATCCTTTCAAACACGGGGAGACTGTTCCGATCCATTACAAGTTTGGGTTGGCAGCGCCGCTCCTCTCGTTCAACCCGCGAGGGACTGAAGGTCCGACTTGCGACTTGACCTTCCCTATCGTTGGGGGGACCGTAGCGGTCAAGGGTGGTGACACTGAAACCGTCCCGTCCGGTCTGTACACGTTAGTCTTCGGGGACCTCAATCTTCGCACAGCCAGTGGAGCCGCGGTCACTGATCCCAAATCCGACGATCAATCTTACGTCTTCCACGATAGTAAAGACGGTAAAGAAGGTTATGTCGTCATTGATCTACCCACGTCCAAGTCCCTCACGGTCAACATTTCCATCGATGAAGCCTCAAAGGCGACTCACATCACCAATATCGACTTGTACATCCCCTTCATAACCGTGTCGATCCAGAAACTGCTTCACAGCGGTGGCAAATACCAGGACATTCGATACGAGATTGCGCGCGTCAACTCCCATACTCCCCCTCCTGACATGATGCAGCTCAAACCAAAGTCTTTCCGCTTCGACGCTTTTCTTCCATCTGACACCTCGAAACCAGGAGATATTGGCGTCCTCAGTATATTCATCCAAACTAGGGACACCAATCATGGCACACAGAACGATCTGTCCACGGCCTGGGAGGCTCAGTGGCGTACGAGCTTGCTCTGCTCTCCAATCCCAGAGGGAGAAACCTCCAGTATCATCTTGAACAAAAGCATGGTGTATGAAAGCGTGATCACGCCCGCCCTCGAGGCCGCAAAGTTTTCAGGAAAGGGGTTGAGTGATACCACTGGATCCCTTGAGGTGAAGATCGATACTGGCAAACGCGTTCAGCGTGACCAGTACTATTACAAAATAGACGCCTCATTAGGATATACAGCATACAAAGCGGCCGCGATTGACGTGACTTTACCCCCGCTCACACTGACACTGAAGGAGGTGCGTGAGCAAGCTGTCTCTTTGTGATCATCATGGTCGCTGACGGTCTATGATCTGCAGAACTCGGGGTCTCCGACATATGCGACCTCTTGGGAATGGCAGTACTCTTGCAAGTGGGAATATCACGATGCTGGCCCAAGCGGAATAGCTGGTTCCATCCAGGATCACGTAACGGAGGGCACAACGACGGCCATCCACACGCTGCCAAAAGATCCCAACACACATCCCAAAGTCACCACGCTGTTAGATGATTATAGTTTAAAGATGGACTGCTCAGTCTCCAAAGGTGACTGGAAAGTCACCTTTAAACCGGAGGACCGGGGTGGGTGGGACAAATTTTGGCGAGGGCCTGATACTGTCCCCAAGTGGATGAAAGGTCTCGACGTCGAGGTGCCAGACTTTAATCTTCACCTTGGGAGCGTCGACTTTTTCCTCACGACGAATCTCCTCTTTCCTGGTGATAAGCAAGTCATTGACGTCGACAAGAAGACCGGTTTGCACATTCCGGCCGATCTCTACATTGTTGGCACAGTTAAGACGAAGTGAGGGCCTCCAGAGGTAAAGCAGTGTCCCCATGCATTGAGCGATCGATTTTACATATTTGTTGCGTTCGTAGAGTGGCAGGATTGAGGTCGGGGGAGGGATAGGTGTGGATCAAGTCTTTATCCTGTGTACTTCAAGTTGCTGTGTACTACTATGTTTACGATGATGATTTGTTCTATCAGGCTATCTGTTCATGTCCTGCAACGTTTTGCTGAGCCAAACCCTCGTCAAAAAGAAGTTTGCTGGACTCGGGTCGCATATGCATGATCAAGTTAAAATGATCTGCTGCTTGGAAGTGAATGTATTACTTATGACCATACGTCATCTCTCTTCACCCGCTTTCTTCCTCAAAAAGTCTTATTCACAAGCGATCACTTCGCTACAGTCGGGAGCAATCTAACAAGCTTCTCTAATGCTAAAACCTAAAATGTATGGCATTTGAGCTAGGAGGTAGGTCGCGGGAGCTCTGCAGTCCATGATTGGTCCATAGGACATCCAATACGTGCTGGCCAACCCAAGGTTAGAGGTGGACAGAGACCCGATCCTCGGGGTCCAGGAGCCAGCCCCGGTGGTGGACCTAGGGAGAGGCATCCCCGGAATAATCAGGGGCCCTCGGAGACATCACGGGAATTAATCACTGTATATATATAGGACTGCATCTGGTAGTACCATTGTGCACGATGGTCCGCCTTAAAGCCTAAGGAAACTGACGTAGCGACTCGCGGTACATCTCTGAGAGACAGCTGTGCGGAAAAATGCAGAGGCTTTCCCAACGAACACAAGTACAGCTGAGCGACCAACACGGTACATACTTAACGATGAGCAGGAGTTCGAACCGTAGAGCTAACCAACCCTCGACTACTTTACAGAGCTCAAACCTCCAAGACTTCCTCCATTTTCTTCTTCAATTCCTCTCTCGATTTGTCTATTTCCTTGTCGTGTTCTGCTTCATTTTTGCGCCTTTCAGCATCCTCCTTCTCTTGTCGTGCACCATCGCATTCCTTCTCCTTCTCGCGCCCTTTCTCGGTTTCCTCCTTCCCTTCCTTCTCCAACTACTCCTTCCGCAATTCTTCTGCATGTGGATCGTCACCTTGCTCCTTAAGTCTTTTGATTTTGTCATTGAGCTGGGCGACCTGGTCCTGCAACTTTGCTACCTTTTCCTCTCTTGCATGAGGGGCCTTTGCTCCTCCACCGCGCGTAACAACTGGTGAGATATCTTTTCCGTCAAGAGTGCCCTTTCCCGACGATGAAAAAAGGTACAAAATGCAAGTGCAACGACAGTACTTACGGAGAATCTCACCATAGCGGTGACCTTGTTTTATCGTACTTGCGAGTTAACGAGATACTGACGAACCCATCTGCCTGAGTCGAAAACTAGAGCTTGTTGTCAGGCATGATCTTGTAGTCGACGACGTGACTGTTGGGATGTGCCAAGACTTGGGATTCAATACCCCAATACACCTTTCCGGTGTTTGCGGGGTCGTTGTGCGCCGAGCTCGTCACGACATAGTAGCCTTCCCAAGTGAAGAGGTCCAGCTCTCCAGAGGATTTGACACCTTTGACAAGGTTGTCATATTCGTCCTGTGACAACGTGAGGTCGTAGGCGGTCAGCTTGGCGTTGACAAAGGCGTGTTCGTCGTTGTTGGAGATGGCGAGGAAAATGGAAGGACCAAAGTCATTGTCGTGCAAAAGCTTGATGGTCCTGGACGCTTTCGTTTCGGACATGATGAGAGATTGGAGAATCGGTCCTACCTTGAACCCCAGTTATGTGGGCCGGTGCGCGTTGAGCCTACGTCGTGTATTCGCCGTCGCCGCCGCCATCGGCAGCTCCAAAGTATCCTCGTCTTTCCCAAGCGCATTTCCATATCGAATACGTCGCAATGGAAAGCACCGGAGACCGGAGTTGGCAATCCTACTCGCTGATCGACCCTATCAGATGTGAGGACAAGTGGCATATCACAAAGAACTTCACCTCAGGAGTTGCGCGTGGGGTGTCAAAGTGCGCGTTTCATCTGAAAAGCAGTTTGAACGGTTGGAAAAACTTTACCCAAACAACGGACATGTACGAACGAAGATTCGACGAACTGGTGGAGTGCACTGAGCCTGGTTCACTGTGCGAGTACCAACCTCTTGGGGCAACGCCAGCTCGGGTGGTGGTTCAACTGAAACGTTGAGGAACTCGTCCTATGCACGGTGGACGGTTCGATTCAATGGTGATAAGTTTCCTCGACGACGAAGATATCAACGTACCATGGCATCTCCGACTCTCCGCACAGACCAGTCCCTTCGCATCTACAAGCACGGCCAGCGACTCGACATTCTTTCCGTCTCAGAAGGCCGTGGCGGTCTTCGCATTGACCAAGACAAAGCGCCCTTCGTTCGAGCACACACTACACTAACGGAGTCTATCTCTTTGCAGAGACCGTCGCAGCCACCTCGGACGTCGCCGGGCTGGCACCTGGAACCTCATCGGCCAAGCACACCTGGCGGCATGGTCAACTTGGACACACCAGGCAAGGCAGGTAGAATTGGCACTCCACAGGATCCTAACGGCGGTGCTGGTGGTTCTGGCGGCACCGTCGGGCTTTATGTCCAGGATCTCAGCGATACCCCAAGGTTGTTCACTCCCCTCGCACCTGGCGGGGACGGCGTAACTTTGTCGCGCTTGATCACTTATTCTCTCGCGTTTCTGTGTACTTGTTGTACGAGACGTAGATCCAACAGGGGCTCAGTTCCGCCAAAAGACTGAGAAAGTCCTGGTAGAGTGAGCCATTTGATTCGAACCAATACACACTCGAACCGAGTTGGATGTTGACTTTCGATCGCACTTCCAACAGCTGCCAATTTGTAAGTACTGCACGTCGTCCCCTGTCAGAGCACTTCAGCCTATCTGATACTTATCAATGACAGTAATTCGTCTCCTGTGAGCCTTACGATCATTAATTCGATCATTAATTGTCATTGATCATCGTTCTTCGATCAAAGACTTGGCAGGTCTCTGCAAGAGTGCCACCTTAGGAAACCTTAGGACCATGCCTAGTATGTGATGCGCTTACAGGAAAATCAACAAGGCAAGCTTCGTACGCCGATCGTGCAGCTGGAGCTGCGGACAGTCTCCAACGGCGGGGAAATGTTTTTCATCAACGAGCCGGGGTTCTTGGGGGCTGACTGGCTGCATCCATAAACCTCGAGCTCTCTGCGGGGCCTGCATACCCACCTTCGATCTGACAAACGTTCCACTCAATATGGCGCATCCTGTCAGTCTTTCCAACACCGTCGACAAGATGGCAACCCAAGCGTCAGCGACGCTCGACTGGGACGTCGTCGTAAACTACTCGTCAGTTCGATCAACTTTTTTTTTCCCTCACTTAATCCTAAAGTCGCTCTTCACCGTCGTAGCGTACCAGCCATCAACGGGCTTCTCGCAGAAACCTTCAAGGACGAGTCCACAAAACAGATCAAAGACATCGAATTGTGAGCTCGTAATGTGCGTGCCTGAGCATCGGCTCACAATTCTCTGCAGTGATATTGCTGTTCCTAATCCTTTCAAACACGGGGAGACTGTTCCGATCCATTACAAGTTTGGGTTGGCAGCTCCGCTCCTCTCGTTCAACCCGCGAGGGACTGAAGGTCCGACTTGCGACTTGACCTTCCCTATCGTTGGGGGACCGTAGCGGTCAAGGGTGGTGACACTGAAACCGTCCCGTCCGGTCTGTACACGTTAGTCTTCGGGGACCTCAATCTTCGCACAGCCAGTGGAGCCGCGGTCACTGATCCCAAATCCGACGATCCATCTTATGTGTTCCAGGATAGCAAAGACGGTAAAGAAGGTTATGTCGTCATTGATCTACCCACGTCCAAGTCCCTCACGGTCAAGGTCCTCATCGCCGAATCCTCCAAGGCGACTCACGTCAGCAATATCGACTCGTACATCCCCTTCATGGAGGCGTCGATCCAGAATCAGCTCTACAGCCACGGCAAATACCAGGACATTCACTACCAGATCGCGCGCGTTAGTGCCCATACGGCCCCAGCCGGCATGATGCAACTCCAACCGAAATCTTTCCGATTCGACGCATTTCTGCCCTCGGACACTGCGAATTCCGCGGACGTTGGCGTCCTCACTCTATTCATCCAAACTAGGGACACCAATCACGGCACACAAAGCAATCTGTCCATGGCTTGGGAGGCTCAGTGGCGTACGAAGCTGCGCTGCTCTCCGATCCCTGAGGGCGAGACCTCGAGCATCATCTTCAACAAGATATGGTGTATGAAAGTGTGATCAAGCCCACTCTA
>JAEVFL010000099.1:0-22972 GCA_021018615.1 Phlebopus sp. FC_14
CGGGACATTTCATAGATAGACAGCCCTGTGGCAAAATCCGAGGCATCGGTTTCTAGGCAATTCCGCACATATCTGGATATACCAAATAGGTGCTGTCGTAAAGCGTTCTTTAAGCGTTCAAACTGTTGTTCTTTATCTCCCCAGTTCCACTGGAGATCTTTACGTGTTAAGTCCGTGAGAGGTTTTGCAATTCCAGCATAACCGAGTATGAAGACGGTAAAAGTTTGCAGACCGAGGAAAGAACGGACTTGTTGACCGTTCGTGGGACTGGCCACTCCTGATTGCTTTAACTTTCGATTCGTCCATGCGAACGCCATCGCGAGTCACGTCATGAGGAATTCTACTTCTGTTTTATCAAAGAAGCACTTCTCCCTTTAATAAGTCATTATCTTTGAGCCGCTGGAGCACACGTGCAACAGCTTGTGATGCTCATCGATATTGTCCGATTTGGTATAAATTAATAGATCATCCATATAGATAACAACAATGTCGTCCATATCCGCAATAGCTCGTTCATCATTGGCTTGGAACGTAGCTGGCGAATTACAGAGACCAAAGAACATGACGAGAGGTTCGAAAGAACCGAGATGAGACAAGCTGCCTTCCATTCATCGCCTTCTTTGATTCGTATATTGTATATCCCCATCAATCCATTTTTGTAAAATACCTTGCTTTAGCTTGTCAACAAGCTGACTAATCAGAGGCAAGGGATAGTTATTTTTGACCATTCCTTCATTTAGATAGCAGTAATCTTGAACCATCCACTTGGTGCCTTCTTTCTTAGGTACAAAGAATACAGGTGACGTCTGAGGTGATTTCAACAGTCTAATATAGCCCTTCGAGAGCTGATCTTTGATAAATGACTTGACTTCATCCTGCTCCTGAGCCGAAAGAGGAATCATTCGCTCTTTCTTAGGTTTGAAGTCTTCTTTAAGTTCGATTGCATGATCCCACGGCTTGCATGTTGGCATGCGTTCGGACTCTTTCTTCAAGAAAGTTTCATAAAGTCCTTATGGTAGATGCTGGGAAACCAGTTCTTTGACAGATGCTTCTAGTGCGACTGTGCTTCTCAGCTTCTTCCACGTGTTATCAGTTTCAAGGTCACTGATAAGACCTTTCCATTTTGATACTGCTTCGACTTCTCATCTAGTTCCATCGACGCAAGGTGCGTAGCGTGATTAGATAATTGGTAACAAGATCTTGGGCAGCGGTTTAGTTTAACTTCTCCAGTCTGTCAGTTAATGTTAGGATTATGATACTTGAGCCAGGTGTATCCGAGGATGATTGCAGCAGTGCCGAGATCACTGATTTTGACTTGAACTACATCTTTGTGACCGTTGTACTCCATGCGGATTTCTGCGATATGAGTAATATCTCCTGCTCGGTTCTTGGTTCCATCAACATTAAAAACTGGGATAGGTATAGGCAACTTGCGTAGCATGAGGCCTTGTTGCTTAGCCCATTGACAATCTATAAAATAGAATTGGCTCCACAATCTAGGAGAGCCTGAACCTGAATAGGAGACATGGTGTCAACATCCACATGTTTATCCATTACTTTGATCGAAATCTTTAATTTCTTCTTGAGGGAGACCGATCTGGTAAGGATCCGTTCAGGGAAATTATCTCCAGGGGACAAGGAGTTGATAGAGGAAGTTATTTTGGGTTTTGGGGAATTAAGCACGGGCTGAACCACCGAGCCTTGTAAGACGGACCCCCCTTCTATGTACATATCCAAGAAATCAGAAAACAAAGAGACTAAACTATTTTTTTGTGATTTTGTTTTTTCTTCTTTTGTAGATTGTTTTATGTTTTTAGAACTACCTATTGTGCTATCAAGAAAATCAGAACTATCAGAACTATCAAAAATATCAAGACAAGAAAACCTATTAGTACAAGAAAAGGAAACATTGTCATTAACATATTTATTTTGCCCTGTTTGAGTTACAGGCTCAGACTTCCTGACAGATGCTTTTAAGCGCTGTCTGCCACCTGTCAGAGGAGTGGCACCTTGAACTATCCCCGTGTTCAAGGGCCAAAGGCTTTTCCCTGTGCCTTCATCTCCATGTTGTGCATGTTGAAGAAGAAAGCTTTTGCTTCCTCGAAGTCCATGCTACACCAGTGATCAGCCAGCGCACTTTCGGTTTGTCACACTTGACGACCATTGTTTGCCGACACCCTGTGCCGGTCTGTGGTGTGGCGGTCCGAACCGCAACGACAGTTTGGCGCGGTGCACTGCCAGACAAAGTGGCCTGTCTTGCCACATTTATAGCAATCCATTTGAAGCCATCTCCACTCCGGTTGCTTGCCCTTTTATGTGGCGCCGATGTCCATTGCATCGTCACCTTGGTTTCCATATGTTTTATCTCCACGGCTGGAGGAAGAGTTGTTTTGCATGTTGTTTACCCAGGCACGCCCCTGGAAAGACTTATTACCAAATTGGAACTCGAAGAGATCATATCAGCTACCGATCCTTCGGACTTCATCAAGGTACTCTTCTATCGTGGTCTTCTGAGTACCCTGAAGATAAATTTCTTTAATAATGTCAGACCGTGTTGCCCATTCCAAAAGGTAAATTGAATGCGTGTGGGAGCAATTCAATTGCAGGACCAATGAATGGAACCTGACTACAAACTCGTCCATTCGTATTTTGCCTTGTTTTAATTGAATGAGCTGGTTCTTCGCCCATTCTTTGTCAGCTAGGGGTCGGAAATATCTTTCAATTTCTCCCTCAAGAACAGCTAATGTTGGCCAAGCGTTCTGTTCTGTGTATTTTCTAATGAGGGCCTCAGCGAACCGGCTAGCAACCGGATCCTTTATACGTGATAATATGGCCATGCAGCCGTCGAAGTTGGTGTTTAGAACACCCTGGTTGGCGGCGAGCCAAGTTTTTAATTTGACCCACCATATCGAGAAGTTATTCCGGTTACCATCAAAGGAACCGGGGTCTGTAAAGATTTCAACCTTTCGGCTGAGATTTGAGGGTTGATTTTGCAATGTTTGGAGCACTACAGTGACTGAAGCTAATTGTGCCTGTAGATTGGCGACTTCTTGGGGTAGGTTGGACATTTTCTAAAAATATCCGGGTTCGTTGTAAAGGTAGTAAGGTGCGTGTCTTGGACGATTTGCCAGAGGTACCTAAGGGCAGGGGCAGCGAAGAGACGGTAGATATTCTTGCATGTGTCGACATGCGGGGAAATGAAGACAATTTGAAGAACGCCAGGGTAGAGCTGGGGGTGGAATAGGGGAAGAGGATCTAGGAGGTGGTGTGGGAGTGTGGAAAATATCAAATTTGAGATCTGCCTCGATCTCTTCTTCTTTCTTGACTCGGTTTAGAAAATCAAGTGGTTCCTATTTTGGAATAAGCCACTCGGGGACTGGTTCGAGATCCTCAAATTTTATCTGAGGGACAGAAGTGAAGACGCGATGGTGGTGGTGGAATTCTAGGGCTGCAGCTTAAGCCCGAGTGTTGAGAACTCATTGTCTGGTAGTACGAGCCATGGTGAAATATTTCTTCATCAGAGCCTTTTCTTCCTTTTTGCCCTTTCGCTGTCCAGTCAATATCCGACCTGGCACAGCCCCAAATGCTATGTGTAGTAAAGCTAAAAGTAAAACCTCTTCTAAGGCAGTATGAGCACAAGACCGCTCTTGCATACTGGAAGGGTTGCTATTCGAACGACTACAATGAATGTGCCTCATAGAGACATGGGATGATGCTCAAAAGAAGGTAAAATGAGGTGTCAGAGGATTTAACCGCTAGAGAAGATATCTCTAGTTCTCTCTCTCGAGAATCCGACGACAGAGGCCTAGATGCCGCAATGTCCTTCCTGAACCTCAATGGTCAGGGACTAAAACAAATGAAAAGGCACGGTAATGCACAGCGAAGTGAAATGATGTATGTAATGGCAATGGACATGGGTAGTGCCAGACGCCAGGAAAGTGGGTAGCTTGATTCTAATGAGATGAGCGATGGACTGAGCCTTTCGCAGTGTCTAGCACTTAGAACTAAACTCAAGAAGACAAATTAGTTAATGAAGACGTGGATGATGTTAGAGGTAGCATTGACGATAGCTTGTCAATGAAAAGCGAGGTAAAGGACTTATGGATCACTCATGGACGGGTAGCCCCAAGAGAACTAAGCTAGGGTCTCTGGACGATGACATTCGGTCTTATATACTAGTATAATGTTTGTATCTAACAAACAAATGATATCATCAGAATGTTCCACAACATTCCACAACGTTCCATATGACATCAGGTGATGTTATGGTCCAGACCGTTCTAGAGAAGTCTAGGGTAGAATGTTCTAGGCGAGTCTAGGCCTAGTCACGTGATATCTAAATATAAGTGTCCTCGTTGCATGGGAGCAAGTCACATGACCACAAAAGTAGAGAGAAAAATAGAGAAAAATAAAGGAAAAATTATACCCTGTAACACTTGCTGACCACAACTGCGACTGAAACTCAGTTGTCACAAGATATGTACTTGGTTCACCACCATATAGTGAATTCTTTTCCTCACCCCTTGCATATTCTATAAGCACCATGTCCACTCATCTTAGCCATATTTATCCTCTCCAAGTACCCATTATGATGCCCAGTGGGGATAGTCCCTATTTTACTCAAAATCATGAAGCACAGTAGTCTGAGTTTCATGTCCCCTCACAATTACTGTGTAATCAACCATGATATTACTCTATATAAACATATTTCTCTGTGCTTGTGGGCTGCATTTTGTGATCTTGGTATAAGCACACATGCTAAAAAAGTAACGTGTACGTTCATTGAAAGTGGCTGCTTGTCATTTTGCCTCTTCAGACTGGGAGTTCCTTGTTCAAATGTTTGTAATGTTCCGACACTATCAGCTACGAATGACATCAGGTTCTTCTCATACTTCTACTAGATGTCCTTCATCTGTGGGCCAGCAGACTAGTTCTGGTTCATCTATTGGGAGTTTTCAAGCTTCAATGCTCTTTCCCAGAGGAGCGCTAATTTCAGGCCTGTCTGGTCCTAGCAGTGCTGATGCCACAGTGCACAGTGATCTTCCACTAGTCACTCAACCTTCTTTGAGAATAACTTCCCATTCCCTACATGGTCCTGCTTCAGATACATCATCTGCAGAAGAGCCAATCAGCGCAGGTGTGTATCGACCAAGGAACATGAGCTCTGACAACTCAGAGAACGACCCGACTTATCTTCACAATGCATCAAACAGCTCAAAGTTCATGCCAAGAAACTCACTAGCAACCTTCAGATCCCTGACAAGAGTCTCATCGAGTTTATCAAAGTGAATCTTCATTGCTCTCAGTTGAATATAATCTCACCAATATGGATAGACCGGAGACCTGTTCCTTATGCTCATAGATATGAAAGCTTCCCTTGTCAAACATGAACTTAGCAATCAGACCAGCCAGCTTCAAGCTCTACAGGACACCTATCCTCGAAGGACTTTGAGGTAAGCCTATGCTTATCACAATCGTCATCACAACTTTGATGCCCTCTCATCTAGATTGGTCTACATAACCACCTCTTGACTTGTGTGCTATCTCTGAACCTTACTGCCTACGTTATGGATATTCAGTGCCACATAATAGTGAGTTTTGAAACTTGGAATGTTGCTCCATTGCTGATCCCCCCATGTAGGACTTCATTTTTGAACATCTGGATGTATTCAAGGTTTCTACTGGGGTGTTTGACAATGTAGAGGTTCAGGATTTCCTGGGTAGGATTATAACTAGACTGCTTGCAACCATCCACAGTCAGCTGAAGATGCAGGTAAGCTAAGTCTTTGTTCAGCCCAACAATTTCTGACTGGATAAACTAACTAACAATGTCAATTGCAAAGAAAACATGCATCATTGATGTCATAAGTGTATTGGCATGCTCTAATTCCAGCATGGAGGCAGATACTGCACACTGGAACAGAATGGCATTCCTGGTAAGTTTATCTCTAAGCCGAAGTCTTTACAATGAGTTGCAGTGGCATTTAGTACCATTGTCTCCGTCTCTTCCTCATAGGGACTAGTGACCACAAAGTGGCAGCATTAGAAAATTGAGTGAGAACTTCACATCAACATTGATGACATGGAGCAGATGCTTTTGAGAGATGATGCGAATGTAAATGACACTTCTATAACCACTCAGCAGGTCACTTTCAAAGGTAGCAATGGCCAGGAACCCCTCACTAGAGAGCCAAGTATTGACAATGATCCAAGAGACCATGGCCTGTGATACGGTCAGTGGCTCATATTGTCTGAGAGTGCATACTGAGAACTATCGTGGACTGAGGTTGCTCGACTTAGGAGTGCTGAGAGGGGCAAGGGACTTAGGAGGATTCGATGGGATCCCCTGGTCACTGCATTGACTCTTATATACTCTACAGATGTTTGTCCATATGTACACTAGATCTAACAATAATATGAAAGTCATGAGGAACAGGCGTGCATCAGGCATCGCCATGGAATGGAAGAGAATCATGACATGAGGAAAACATGTGCAGAATGGAAGAAGAAGCATGAAACAAGGAAAACATATGCTGCCACATTAAAATGGTGTGTATGCCATGAGGTGTGGCAGCTTATTAAATATGAAATAGCAGAAATAAGAAACATACGATAAAGGTGAGGCATAAGGCTATGAAAGCCTGTGAGTCTGTGAAGAGATAGCATAGGGGCTAGTCCATGTCGCGTGCGAGCCAGTTGCACGTGTCAAATCATGTGACCAGTCACGTGATAGGTTAGGGACTTAGACGTTTCTAAGTCTTGAAAGATAGGCGTGCTAGGCGCTAAAGGCTTAATAAATTAGAATAAATGGAAAGAAAAAGAAAAGAAATAGAGGAAAAATTCATATCGTAACAGCCTGAGGTCAGATGATATGACCACTGATGCTGATACCAATGGCATTCTCAACCCTGATCTCAGTGATGATGCCAATGAACTTGACGAGACGAACTCGAGCTTTAGGCTTGTAACCAGAAAGCCTGTACAGTCCAACAGCAGCAAATTCTGGAACTACATGGATTATATGCTTGATCTTGTGCACGAGAGCGTTCGCAAGGATGTTACCTCCAAGGAAGATTATGAAAAAGCCATCTGTAGATAAATCCATTCTTTTCAAGCAGGCAACATTACTCACTGTCTGCTCAGCATTTTTGTTCAGATCTTTCAGGATAATCTCGCAGACTGCCCTGGCAGTAGGAGGGGGGCAAGGATATGGGCTGTGAATCCTCTGTGGCAGACAACCATCCAGCAGGGCCTCATGGGGTAGATGTAGTCCTTTCATTGCACACTCATTACCATTTCACATCATCATAATACACCCAATATATTGTTTTTGTGCTTTTCCTGTTTCTGTGGTCACCTGGTACAACTGAAACTATTTGCAAACTGGATGTTGGTAAAAGGCATATGCAGTATGCTTTTCTGAGCCATACACACTATACCTTATAAATCATACAGCCTGTATAGCAAAAACCATATATCAGGTAACTGAAGAATGATAGGGCATATATATATGGGGACATGTATAGGTTGAATATACTATGGTAAGTATATAGTGTATGTCCTAGCCCCGATGTACAACGGAGACCAAGTGATGGCATACAGACAACACTTAAACACAGTATAGGATACATACTTGATCAAAGCCTATGTGCTATACTCGATACACGATACCTATCCGAGATGTGGGGGACATCCTTTGATTATCTAAACTGAGTCTGCAGGATATGCCGCCCACTGGCTGCTCGCTACAAATTCTAATAATACTTTCCAGGTCGTTGACGGAAAAGAATTTCTACACAATGTTTGAACACCGGTCGCATGACTCCAAAAAAAACATAGATTTGACAAAATCGGCGATTGGACGTGTACGGTAACCACAGCGCAGAGAAAAGCAGACCGTAGAAAGGTAGGCCTAGGGGAGACTAAGTGAAATATAACTATCAGGCTCAACCGTAGTCGAGTCAGATGAATCCGCCTCAGAACTCAATTCGGCAGCAACACTACTGGCAGCAACACTAATACGCGCATCTGATATCATGTACAGTTCTGGAAGACCGCTCCAAACCTCCCTTTTGCATCCCTTGGTATTTGAGTCCATGATCGAGAAACTTGCAGAAATTGTGGGAAGGTTGACGAGGTTGATCAACTGTCCGATCACCAACATCAAACACCATCCCTTTCGAGTCGTCGTCGATGCAGAGCATGATGGGGTGGCCACCTGAGCGGAAAGCGCCCCGTGTATAAGCTGTCAGCCTCTGCCAGTAACCGTATTACAGGTGAGCATAGTACAAACTTGTCTCTCTCGTACTACAAGCTTCTCTCATCTTTTCCCTCCCAACTTGTCCGAGAACTTCACAGCCGCGTAGACAGGCTCGTGCGCGAGCCCACACCCAGCCAAAGTTCGTGGAGTTTGAATCCAACACGAGGCAAGGATGCACAACCAGCACTTTCGAACGATCGCAGTTTTTCGTCAAGTTATGAGATGATTCGTCACCATGAGCCAGAACTACTGTCCAGTCAGTCGCCCCAGCATTACCTGCTCCCGCACCCAGATCTTCCCAGCGTCCGTGCTGCAGAAACGACGTGCGATTCTTGAGCTGATGAACTTTCAACAGTTTTCCGGAGCTCATGTGCTCTCATACGTCCTCGTCTTTCACAATCGTCTGGCGCCCATTACTGAACTATGTGGTGACGAGTTCTTGCGTGCGTGGTGGGTGTTGGTCGAGGGCAAGTCATGTGTCTGCTACAACGGAGCGAATAACGGGATTGACTCGCTCGCACAGGTCATCTTGCGCTGTGGAAGAATGGCGTCCAACACCGGGACATCAGCCCCTCCAAGCTCATGTACTATCGTGATAGGAACGGCAACGTTGTGGGCGTGCTGATTGACTTTGATCTGGCATCTACCGGTGGAGCCCAGCGTATTACCGGGGCGGCCCCGTTCATGGCACTCGATCTCCTCACCGACAAAGCTCTTAGGGGTGAGGTCACGCACCTGTATGAACACGACGCAGAGTCGTTCATCTGGGTGCTCACCTGGATAAGCCTTTGCTACAGCGACGGAAAGCCTCTCAAGAACGCGGAGCTAGATAAATGGCTGAGAGTAGACACACTGAGGTGCGGGGAGAAAAAGTGGGCATTCTTGTTTCAGTCTCGCAGCCTCCACCGGAACAAGGCATACCCTCCCGGCAAGGGCCACGAATTCCACTTGAAGATGGTCTACGTTTACTTGGGAGCGCTCATACGCAGGTCTGCCAAGCCAACGCCAGATCCGTGGCATAGGGAGCCTGAGAAGCCTATTACGCCGCCCGAGAAGCCTGAGACCGTGTTCAAGGAGCTCTTCGTTGACCCCATCCCTGAGGAATCTCGGAAGTCGGTTTTTGTCGGAATGCTCCGGGTATTTAAAGACTTTGTAGAAAAAGAGCTCACAACCTGAGTGAGTTATAGATAGATGTGTGCGTATATATACGAACTTGGACATCTTTCGCATTCAATGTGAAAATATATGTTTTGCTTTCCGTCGTGTTTGACGATCCGTTGTCGACAAGTGGCACTGAAAGATGGGGGAGCATCCGGGTCAACGGGGTCTGCTACACGGCGCGCGCACATGTTTTCTCTTGCTCAACCCTTTTGTGCTGTACTGAAGTACTACCAATAAATCCACAGATGTTACACCATTCTCGAATCCAACCATCGTGACAGACACGAGCACCGCCTTGGGGCAACATCCTCAATGATTCCAGCTCGAACGGAACGATCGACGACGACGACGTGGACCGGAACGAAGTATGGAGAACGGTCCACTTGGAGAAGTTGGACCGTCGGCATCCACGATGCGTCTCAACGTTACAAACAGACCCACACCGGCTTCTGCAGACTCGACCCGGGAATCACTGCCTGCAGGTTCTTCTTTTGAGCTCACCGTGGTGTCGCAGTGGAAGCCTTGCCTCAGCCTCAGCCTCAAACGCCTCTCAGAACGATCCGTGCTCGTTCCCGTACTAGTAGTAGTAATAGTAGTAGTACGGTACGCGGCGCTCACTGAAAGAGTCAGTCCCAGTGGCTCGACAACTTCAGACCCGACTGGTGGCTGGATCAAAATTTGCCCCGGACGCAAACGATTCCTTCGCTTTCTAAACTTCCACGCAATACATACACTCACTCTCCCCCCTCTCACAACAACAAAAAAAAGTAGCACGTACACAACATACTTATATATACGCAAAAAAAACAAAGCAAAAAGCCCAAGTCCGACATTCCATCCCCCCTCCCCCCCCTCTCCTCCCCTCGATCAGCACTCACTCACTCACTCACTCACTCCTCCTTCTTCCCCTTCAAATCCCCCGCGCCCCGCACACCAGGCGGCGAGCCCCTCCTCCCCACCTTGCCCTCATCCACGCCCGAACTCGTGCGCGGTCGTTTGCGGGTCGGTGGGGACGCGTGTGCGTGCGCGTGCGCTGACGTGCCCGTCTTGTCCCCCGCTCCGCGCTCCGAGGTGGCGGAAGGAGGAAGAGGGGCTAGGTGGTCCGCATCCCGCTCCCGCTCGCGTTCGCGCTCATTGTGGCGCTCGCGCGCGGCGAGGCTTCCCGTCGAGCCCAACAGGCCCGCACCGGAACCGGCGCCCTGTGCCTGTGGAAGGCTAGACGCCGAAGATGATGACGATGGAGGAGGGGCAGCTGCTGCTGCCGCAGCACTGGGAGGAGGAGGGATCCCCAAATGCGGATGAGTCGTGTTATGCGATAAAAAATCGAGCCAGGACGTATCTCCCGATCCTGGGGGAGGGGGCCCGCCTAGAAACGGATTGGGGTTGGTTAGTTTTGTTATCGTTCATCGGGTGCGGCCCGTTACGAGGTAAACAGGCGGGCGCGAAAACGAAAGCACGAAACAAAAAACAAACACTGACCTGATTCCTGTGCACCCGCACCAGACGCCCCCGACGACGCCCCAGCAGCCCCAGGCCCAGCCGCAGCAGCAGCATGTCCCTGCTGCTGTCCTCCATGCGTCGGCCAATCCATCGGCCCAAACTGCGCACTCCCCCCCTGTCTATGATGTCCCCCATGATGTCCATGCTCATCCTGATCCAAAAAACTCGACAACAACCCCGGCGACGAATGCGCGTTCGCGTGTGCGTGTGCATGGGGATGCGCGTGGGGGTGCGAACGCATCAGTGGGTGGTGAGGCGCCGGGTGGGGGTGTTGGTGTTGGTATATCCCTTGATGGAACGACGATGGGTCTTGGGCGTATGCCGATGATGATGCGCGGGCGCTGTATCCTCCCGCGCTGCTCCGCGCACTCGGCGGTGCTGCTCCGTTTCTGGATGCCGACGAGGACGAGGAGGACGCTGAAAAGTCAAACGGGGAGGAGGGGAATGCGGGAGGCGGAGGTGGAGGACTCGACACGCCAACGCCGACGCCCAGGTACGAATTATACGACAGTGGGTGTTGTTGGCCGGTGCTATTCCCGCCAGTGTGTCGATACGCAGACGAAGGCGCGGCCGAGGTCGGGGAAGGGAGGTAGCCATTATATATGGCATCGTCGCTGTGCAACTTTGAAGAGGTAGTGATGTTAGGTGCTAAACGGGGCTTCTTTTGAGAAGAGGAAAGGGGACCGTGGGGAAGGAGGGACCGACCGGAAGAAGAGGTACGCTCTGTTGAGAGAGGGAGCGTGGGTCCTGCACCGCTTCCTCCAGATGTGAGCTGGGAGGGATGGTGGAGGGGCATTGGAGGAGGAGGGATCGTCATCGGTCGGTGTAAATGATAGTCGTGCATCTGAGAAACGAGAGCGTGAATACAAACTCGAGTGGGACTGAAGACACCCACTTCAACGTTGACGCCCAAGTCGTTTCCAGTAGGAGGCGAGATGAGTAATTTATCGTTGCTGTTGGCGTGGTCTTGTTTCAGCTTTGGCTCTGTGCGTTTTTTTGCGCCTGCACCTCTGCTGGGGATGGCGTCTGGATCGTCGTCGTCTACCTCATCGTCGTCGCCGTCGGCATTGTCCTCGAGTTTGGTGTTGGTATTGTTGGCAAAGTCGTGGGGTGCGCGGGTATCTTTTTCCCCGTCGTACTAGACGAGGGTTATGGACGGAGACAGGCAACAGATGGACCGTTGCTCACTCGAATGTGGCGTTGAACAATGTCGTGAATGTCACCGGAACAGTACTGGTAGAGCTTTAGATGGTGTCCGGCGCGCTCCTCTGGCGATGCATGCTGTGAGACGCGCCATGGATACGCAGGAGAGAGCGCACGCACCGAATATGATGACGGCGACGTCGACGGAGCAGAGGACGCCGAGCTCGTAGGCTTTTTTGAACAGGCCATTCTTGCGCTAGGGTATAAATAATAATAATTTAGCTGCCAAGCCATTAAAAACGAAAATAGCGCGCGATTGGTATTTTACCTTTAAAAAAGTGACTGAGCGATTACGCTCGTGCTATGTTTGAGGAAGGGCGGAAGTGAAGGGGGGGGAGAGCGAAGGATCTCATTAGCGACGGAATGTCAAAGATGGAACAAACGAGAGGGCTGGGGTAAAAATGGAGGAGGGGGGCCCACGAGAATAGTAGCGAGGTGAACTAATAAAACACGAGACGTACAGTAATAGGCTGGATTTCGATCTTTCTCCTGCCCATATTTTGGCTGGCTGGCTGGCTGGCTGGGGTGGTGAGGGTGGCAGAGAGAGACGGGCGACGACTGTCCTGGTCCTTTGAGGTTTCTATCTCTCCACTGGCTGCATGTAATTCCGCGCACGGGTGCCGAAAACGAAAAACAGCGCTCATCAACCTCTCCGGGGTTGTCAGCCACACCGTCCGGATCACCCCGGATTCCATCAATATGCCCGCATTCGGACGCGGTTCAGCGACCCAGCGCACCCAGCCAATGGGAGGGCGGGCATGCGACTGCGCTTGTTTCCTTTATCCCAGCACTTTCTCACTCATTCCGTGCCGCTTCTCCGTAGCACCATCGCCTTGTCGTAACGGACAACCCAGCGAGAGAGAAGCGCATGTGATCTCAAATTATGGGGCACACGCGACTCAATCGCGTCTCTTATCGCACGGCCATCCGCCGGGATCTTATGAACCAACCGTCGGTCAAAGTGCCTGATCGCGACGTCACAGTCGATCGCGCTAGCTTATCCCCAAAATAACCCATCCCAAAAATAATAGAAAAAAAAGGCTATCGTATTTTTGACCTACCTGTGAGGTGTGCTGAACGCGTTTTGTCTGTTGCAGTTTCTTTGCGTGAAATCAGTGGAGACGGGTGCGCGTCTGATTCGGCGTCCGATGCGTCGTTATCGCAGATGACAAATCCCCTATCACTCAGAAAAATCGGCGGCGGCCACGCGTCCTTGTCCCGCCGTGACTGGCACTGGTCCCGGCACTTGCACTTTCCCGCGTGTCACCCCTTCTCCGGCCTAACAATATCCCACTTCCACAAATGGCAAATATCTCCCTTGCCCCCAAAAGTACCGCATCGACGACGACGAATGAGGCTGCGCTCGTTGATACAGGATATATTTTTTGTTTTCCAGATATTATTGGGACGCTCGTCCCTACGACTTATTTTTGCTGCAGAAATACAGCTCAGCGATGCAGGCATTAAAAGTTCCTGGACTACTAGTCTCTACGCTTGACAAATATACCGTCGATCACAACCAGCAACGACATCTTTTGGGCGCCACTCAGAGAGGATAACTCCTCCCGTGCAACAAAGTTTTCGTTCCACGTATCGAATCTCAATGCTCTCTTCTCCAGGCCCTTGGCTTATCTCAAACTCTGTCACCTTTTCTCAGTGTCCCCCCCCCCCTCCTACACACATGGTCAAGTCGAGCGATGCGTCGGACACCCAACTCGTCTCTTCCTCGGAGTCCGAGAAAAACAAACAGAAAGAAACACACAAAAAAGGGGAGGGGGGGTCGATAGGGAGAAACCCGGATCTGACATGTAGCCTCAGATCATCATCATCACCACCATCAAGCAAGGCAGGCGCCATGCTGTCGCATTCAATTCGAGAACAACTCGGGTCCAATACGTTTCTCCCTTCTTGTTGGTGATGTATGTATCTACGTAGGATCTGGTAAGTACTTGCAAGTAAAAAACGATACGTAACCCTCTTCTTCTTCTTATCGCGTCCGTTGGTGTCTTCCAGTCTTTTTGATGGGATTTCCACATCGTCACGTACATGCTTACACAACTCTTTCTCTCTCTCACCAAGGAGGCACAAGACACGGAGGAATGGATACTTGTGATGGAGCAACCAGCGGGAACAAAGTCCCCCCGCAGGTCGTCACCGTTTCGTCCCGCACCGAAATCATGTGATCCCCAATTCCAAGCCCTCAACGATCCCATCATGACAAAGCAAACAGAACGGACGAAAATCGCGCGCGAACATGGCACAATGCCTTGGCCTCACCCACACCCACACCCACACCCACGTCCAAGCCCACGTCCCCACACCCACGCACACGCGAACAAGGCTTCCGAGGGCCAGGGTTTTGCAGTTCAAACGGCAAGATCCCAGAAGACACCCAAACCGTACGTATAATATATACTGACGATCTGTTACAGGACGCTGTTTGGGTATCTCGTCTTCCTTTCTCTTCGCTTTGCACAGTTTCTCAATCCACACATCTACGGCTGCCTGAAACCCGTGTTTGTATAACGGATGACCATGGTGTTGAAAAGAAAAACGAGGGGTTCGTTCGATGTATCCCGCGGGACAAGCAAAAAAAAAAGGGGCTCATCAGAACCAAAAAACCAATATCACCTGCCCTGTTGGAAAACCACCGCGTAGTCAAATGTCGGACGTTGCGCAGTGCGCACCACCGGTTCCTACTGAGCGTTGGTTTGCACGGAAAACTCGAGCTCGGTGACAAGTGACGTTGGTGTTTCGTTGGGTTTGACGTTGACGAAAGGAGCCGAACGACAGGGTGGCCGTGGCCGTAACACACCTCACGGTTTCTTCCCACCCGCCACTCGTATCACGACTCACGAGGACAAGAAGAAAAAAAGAGGTACACACGCGCCTTTACAGCTTGGTACTCAGTACACTCACGTGCGACGACACACCGTCCGCGTCCCGTCCACCTGGTGCACACACACAAAAAAGAAAGCGGAACGGAACGGTGCTTGGACCCCGCCTCTCGCCCCCCCTCCCTTTTTTTTTTTGGTTTGGAACCCCGGGCCTGGTGTGGAGGGAATGGGGGAGCGCACCCATATATATATATATATATATGAGACGAAATGATTCCTGACTCTCGGCTCTCGACCCTCGTACCTCAGAACTCGATCTACGTCTACGCATGCTTTGCCCTGGCGCGGGGGAATGTCCGGGATTCGTGTCGCGTCGCGTCGTGCCGTGTCGTGTCGCAGGTCGGTCACCCCCAATGCTTCCTTTCCCTCTCTTCGGGGAAAGGAAAACGGCCGCCCCGCTCATCTATCCGGTGTGTAACGTTGAGGTGCCAGGTGTTCATCCCAGCGGGAACTCTCAATCATCACGAATCACAGCGCTCCGAAAATCCATCTATGGTTCCCCCCCGAGAATCAAGCACGAAAAGCCAACCTCCCATCTCTCCCCACCCCCCCAACGCCCATACCCGACATCGCGCATCGGCCGTATATATGGGCGACACGATGGTACGCCGTCCCTGCTGGCGCTGCATTGTTGGACATGGAATGGACTGGGCGGCGTGGTCTGTAGTCAGTGAGGAGGGGAGGGGTGGGGGGAGAAGAAAACCCACGATCCCGGGTTCATCAGCGACGACGCGTTAGGGTGTAACGCAGGTGGCGGGTCCTCGGAGTCACTTGGGGCTTGGGGACGACGGCGAGATACGCGTTCAGGTGTAGGTTCAGCCTGTCCTTGGAACGACCAACATCCGTCAATCAAACCCACCTCCCGATGCGCCAGAAACGATCCTGTAAGCGGCCCAATTGTGCTTCTTGGACTTTGTCGCGTTCGAACCACCGCAGGTTCGAAATTCGGACAAGATGGCAGGTGCATCTCATCTGATCAACTGCGTCTTATCGAGTGGATAATTTACCGTCCGGGGAGGGAAGGGAGGAGATATATATCGGATATGTATGTATAGTTACACCAGTCAGGAGATAAAGTAACGGAATGAAAAAAAATGAAGAAATACATTCGCGTATACGAGCGAGCCTACACATACCCCTGGTCTGGGCGCACGAACCCCGCGCTTTAAACCGCCTCGCTCCTGAATCCTCCTACGAAGCGATCAGAGTCTCTCTAGACACGGGTGCGTTGCGTTAGCGCTGGGATACTTTGCGCCGCGTGTGAGAGGGGGCAATTATGGACGTACGGTATGTGCGGGCTGCGGTGGTGGTGGTGGTGGTGGTGGTCCGATAGGCTTTTCGATGTCGTTACCGAAAAAATAAGGAAAAAAGAGAGGGGGGGGGAGGGGGATCAGCAACCCATGCATGCCAAGCAACCCCAAAAAGCTTATAGCTTACCGGTTGATACCCATACTGCGCGCCCTCGCCCGCATTTGAACCCTTGGAATTATAGGGAGGCGGACGTTCCCCTCCCTGTCCCTGCAGCGGGTACTGCTCGTTGTATCCCCATGGACGTGGTGGTGGTGGGGCATAAGGCGACGAGGGCGGTGCTTGGCCGTAGGGCAGGACGGGGGGTGGTGGCTGGTTAGCGGCGAAGAAGTTGGACGGGCGGGAGGCGTTTCGCCTTTGCATGAGACGGAGACAGACGAGGAGGAGGAGGAGGCCGGCGAGGATGGCTGATGATAAGGGGGAAAAGGAAGGCAGGCGAAAGACGTTGGAACGGAATTTTGAATGATGATTTTGAATTGAGTGTTAGTGCACATGTATAGCGAAAAGACGAGACGAACCGAATAGAACACCGACGATCCTGCCTACTGTCCATGGATTCACGACGGGCGTATACCCGACCTGTGCGTGCGACGACTGGGGTGCGGCGAGTACGACGAGGAGGAGGGCGAGGAGGAGGAGGTTGTACGACATGTTGGATTGACTGGGGGCGCTGGTTGCTGCGCACTCTCGTCTTCCTTGTGCCTTTTAGTACGGTGAGCTCCTGAGTTGCCCATATCGACATGGGTCATTCCTTTGCGGCTGGATGACTCAGGCCCATTACTTGGGAGGCATTGCCTTTTACAGGTGACACGTGATTTTGTGCACAGCCGTAATGACCCTCCTGTGCCAACTTGCCTCGTATACAGCCCAGCCGCAACACAGGATAATGCTGACAGACGACGACCGTGAGCGTCTCATCAGAGGCGCCATACAAGGTACTCCATATCCGCACCTTCCTCGTAGAAACCCAATTTGAGCCCTGAACGTGGTCCTATCACTCGGACGACATCTCTCGCAGCGAAAGAACACGCGTATGCGCCATACTCCCATTTCCGCGTCGGCGCTGCATTGTTGTGTGTCGACGGGAGCATAGTCGGGGGCGCGAACATCGAGAATGCTTCATATGGTGCGTTTGCTGAGCTCGTTGATTCGGGTCCCAATCTCCTCGTGTCGTGTCGTGTAGGCGGAACGATTTGTGCGGAGCGTACGGCGATTGTGAAAGCTGTCGTAAGTCTTCGCTCCTTTTTTCCTTGTCAACCTTATACGTGCGATCCGACCGCGATCGCTATAGAGTGAAGGGAAAACTCAATTCGTCGCGCTCGCCGTCACGACGTACGTCGCCCGCCCCTCGCTCTTCCCCCCCACTCATCTGACTGACTCACGCCCCATCCATACACCCAGCGACGTCCCCTCCCCCATATCCCCCTGCGGCATCTGTCGCCAAGCCATCCGCGAATTCTGTGCTCTCGATATGCCCATCTTCCTCGTTCCGTCCGATTACCCCCAATCGAAAGGCGACGCGGAGAATCCGGTAGAAGATGGCGGGATCTTGAGTGTGACCCTCGATGTGTTGTTGCCGTATAGTTTTGGGCCAGAGGATTTGGAGGTGCCGAGACCGGGGGCTGCGTGATCTGCTCGACGGGTTTATGTAAACTACTGTACTGCTCGTACATGCGATACTATTATCTCCCCATGTACGCGGCGCTGCCAGTCCGTGATAAGATGTTGTTGTGGTGGATGAAACCGTATCGTCTCTAATTCTTTATTCTACTCCTTCTCGCTTTCTTCGCGCGGAACATCCTCCCTCCGCTGCTCTACATTCCCCCCAGGCGTCGACACCTCCGCCTCCGCCCCCGCCTCTGCCTCCAACCACCTCCCCTCCCTCACCCGCTCCCTAATCCACCTCCGATTCTCCAACCCAAACGTCCGCGCCTCAGCCCGCGCTTGCGCGAGCTGCGCACCCGGCGTACCTTGCTCTTGCACGCGCTGTCGAAGGACCTCTTGCTCAATGCGTATCCCTTCCGCGACCTACGACGCATCAACAGAAAAAAAACACACACACACGAGTGAACGGGGCGGTTGGCGACAGGACGAACAATATCAATGGGCGTGGAGCGTGTGTATAGGTATAACTCACAAACATCACAAACCCGAGAAACAGGGTCGTCTTCCACGGGAACGTCCATTGCCGGCCGTGATCGTGGCCCGACCCACTCGACGTCCACCCGCCGACGTTGACACCGCCCATGCGCGCGCGCCGTCTCAGGAGGTCGTATAGGGCTTCGTCCGACGTATGTGGATGTGGATGTGGATGTGGCGGGGGCGGGGGCGGGGGCGGTGGTTGAGACGATGCGGACGGACGCGGTCGCGACGAGGTTGGGCGAGAGCGCGACGCGGGTGAGGGCGCCGCTGCCGACGGCTTGAGTTTCCGAAGTGTCTCGTACGCAGCTGCTATCGCGTAAAACCGCTTATTGCGCGTTGCGGCGGGGACACGGGACATGTGCGGCGAGTCGGGGTGGTAGATCTTTGCGAGCTCATAGTCTGTGCGGGGTGTGGTTTATTTCTTTTTTTTTTAATTTTTAAAATTTTCTTGGGAGATGGGAAGGATAAAGAGTGTGGAGAGGAAGCGGGGATGGGGGACTGGGGGAAGGAGAAGAAAAAAAGGAAAAAGAAGAGAAGAGAAAAGAAAGAAAATACCTTACATCTAGCCTTTATATCCGCCTGCGATGCATCCTTGGGGAGCTGAAAGATCTCGTGGGGCGTCGCGTTCGGACGCGAAGGGAAGAAGAATGGGATTTGGGGGTGTGACTTGTTCTTGCTGTTACCGGGATCGTTGGCGTTGGCGTTGGCGTTGGAGCTGGATCTGGACTTGGACTTGGATTGCGATGAAGACCGCGTAGACGCGAACCGCCGTCGAATGGAAAACGAAAACTTGACGCTTGTCGTCGTCGCCGTCGCCGTCGTCGTCCGCGGTAGATTGTAATGGGATAGACGACGCCGGGTGGTATGGGCGAGTGGGGGTGTGGCCCGGGACTGGAAGAGCATTCGAGCGAATGTGCTTGGGCCGCGCTTCTTCCAGCCAAACCTTGGAAATTCGTCCCCTTCTGGCCTTGGGCGATACTCAGCGCTGGACGTTGTCTGGTCTGCCTCCAACGAACGGTTCGGAAAGGTTCGTTTCGTGGTGTAATGAGTGATCACGTGGGTCGTCGGTCTTTTCGCAAAGGTCGTCGTCGTCCGCCGCCAATACTGCGCCAACGCGCACTCTCTCATTTCGTACGACGCTACACCACACACGCAACGACTTGAACCTGTAAGTCTCGCACCGCGTCCCTATTCCGAATACTCTCGACAATCGATTTTGAACATGGTCTTGCAATGAAATGCAAAAAGGTCGCACAGCGAGTCGGGCTCACGAAACGCGAGCCTAGCTAGATGTACATATGTACTAATAGTGGACAGCGAGTTGGCAACTCTCTTCCAGAGGCGACCGAGGACCGAGGACGAGCGCTTTGTTTGCCTACGATGCCAGACAGAACGGACGACGACGTGCGATATATCCCCGTCCAGTGCACAGCCTCTCGCGGTTCTGTCTCCTCGTTCCTCCTGCGAACCCTGCAAAATACGTACGGTAAGCCTTAGACGATTCGGATGCCGACCCTCGGGCCTCAGAGGTCTCATGGATCAACAACCGTTCGATGATCATCACTCGTGAACATTGTCAAAGGTGTCGTTATTGAGCACCACTGGGTCGATGCTCAGCAGCCTGATGCGCACGCCCGGGATAACGCGCCAATAGTCTGTGGACTATTTCGCGTGCCGAATCCGCGCTTCTTTCTCTGGCGATCAATCGCCGTCTTTGGACGACATACGATTTCATACGATTCAAGTTGGGCCGCTGTTGAGTGCTCCTGAAAAAGAGAAAACGATGGACCATCGTGCGCAAAGGTACATACGTACATAACGACGACGAGACCACTCATCTCTCTGTCACCATGTCGCATGGCATGGCTGGCCGTTTTGACGAATGGGAATCTCCAGGATTACGGCTTGCCCTGGCGGTGTCCAGCTGGTCTTTTCCTTATCACAAGCAATGCGCGAGGTCGAAGCTCGAGGGTGGCTCGTTTCAACAGGATCATACAGAAGCGATCTTCGTGGGCGTCTCGTACTTGTATGTCGCTTGAGCAGATCACTCGCGCTCAAGTATCGGCATGGCACAACCATCCGTGTCGGCAAAAATCGGGGACGATAAGCAAAGGGCCAAGCTCCGATCTGTTCCAGAAATCCCCCCCGAGGCTTCTGCTTACTCGGTATCAGGGTATGTACTGAGTAAAACTCCTCGTAAACTCCGCTTTTACATACTGGTATAGGTGATCATGCAAAGTCCGTGGCTCCCCCCTCCCCACACACACATACATATCGTATCGTTATGCTGCCTTGACGTGAGTCGCCGCGTTTGTGTGGGATTTTGACTCTGCGCAGTGATTGATTGGGAGTTCAGAGCTCGTTGAATGCGCCCGTCATGATCTGCAATATGGTTGGGTGGAGTCTTTCCTGTGTAGGTGGTTTTGGCGTTGTGCTTTTTGGCTGTATAGTCAGCACTGACCTGACCTGTCTGACTCTGTACAGTAATGTATCCTACAGTTTGTTTCAGCGATCTAGATCGACCGATGTCAAAGTCGTCCAGAGGTGCACATATAGGGGTGAAGGTTTGTTAACGGGTACCCACGGTGGCGCCTCAAACAAACCAATGAAGCGTCGACATCTTATCAAGAGAAGCTCAGTGCTCAGCCTTTTTCGTCCGTGCTTTAGCCGACCTCGAAGGGCCTCCGCGAGGCAATGCTTTTATGTCCTGCCTATTACTTATGCTGGCAAAATGCACGACACGCCCGCAGCAGCGACGCAAGTCAGATCAAAAGCAGGACGAAACCTGACGAAAAACGTTCTTCTTTTTCCTCACGGCCTCCTGTATGACGTACGCTGGGGCCGACTACTGGCCGTTAAGTATACCCAAACCATTCCTTACACTCTCACTGTCAAGTCGGCTGCATCCGTTCACACGGTCAGTGCGTCGATAACGATCGTTGGCCAATATTAATGCCTCAATTACGCCATTTCTAACATACGCCACCAGGTGAGCCAATTCGTTTCATTTTGACAAAACCAGGAATGCGAGCACTAGGGGAAAACAGGTATACCATTTCCGAGGGCTGAAGCCCGAAATGTGTCCACCTTGAGTCTAGAGGAATGGAAGTTTTGCTGCGCTTGCAGAGGTCTGACGAATAGTACTTAAGATGACGCGTTGATCTCCAAGCTTTTGCTTGCTCAGTGGAAGCTTGTCGATGAGGATCCAATCGTTCGGGCTCTCGTGCCAAGCTCGAGAAGCACCAGTTGGCAGGGAAGTGAACCCTCGAGGACAGTGACACTGATTGATATCTTATGACAGCGGAAATATTTTCTACTCGTGCCGTACCGCGGCTTGCAGGTTGCACACCCACACCATCAGTTTCGCATCGGCCTGCAGGCAGGAGTGGGATGGTTTGGCGTGGAATCGCACTCCAATTTTTTTCTCTCTCAACACGACGCCCCCCACCGATCTGAAACAGCAGCCCAGGCAAGTATACCCGTCTTGTAGGTTCGTGTATGGGTGTATGTGTCCCTTTAAGACATTCGAGTTTTGGACGCGTTTGAGCGTATTCATAGGTTCGGCCTAGGCCCAAAAATTAAGCGCGTGTCTATTTCCGGCTGACGTCCGCGAATGATCAACGTCGTTCCGGGGGTTGGAGTCGCCAAAAGCATACGCCTTCTCCCTTCGTACAGGTCATAGACGCGGGTCCAATCGTCGCTGCTCCAGTGTCGGATCCCTGGGTAGGACGAGCGACAATGGTACACTTGGCGCCCCGTTTTTCCAAATGTGAGCTCTTGCAGGCTGTCCACATCCATCCCTTTTCTTAGGGTCGAGCGGGTGTGTTTTCCAGGCCCCCGTCGCATGTCGTAAGTGCTGATCGCCTCATGTTCGCTTCCAGCCATACCGGCTATCAGATACGGCTTCGCCTATTGGAAGAGTGGGTCGGTTCTGCAGCGCTCCGAGGAATTTCTTTTTGATCCTTCGGAACACATCCTCTCATCGTTCGGATGGGCAATCAGTTCACTTTTTTTTGTTTCTGTTGGAGTGGGCAGATACCTGCGCGTCAAATTGGTTATTCTGGATGCAAGGTCTCACAGGGAAGTCGATGGCCGTGTCTTCGGCATCATCAGATCTCGGATACTCTGGCTTCCTTGCGTATGTATAAAAGTCATCCTCGATGTTGTTGGTTGGGTTCTTCATTCATACATCCCCCCCCCTACCCCACCTTCCCGCCTTGCTTCATTATCACATCACTTTTGTGGCGGCATGACTTGGCTGAACGTCGTAGTCGCCGGGCTCCTGGCTTGTGCTTCGACGTCGCAGGCTGCGATTGGACCTGTTGCCGAACTACCGATCACGAACGCGGACGTCTCTCCTGATGGCTTCACCAAGTCGTAAGTATACTAATATGCATCCTTTCCACTGTGTTCATGTCTCTTTAGGGCCGTGCTTGCAGGAGGTACTCTCCCAGGGCCGGTCATTATGGGCCAGAAGGTAAGTCGTGCATCGTATGGCGAA